>JBBPMA010001185.1:0-12921 GCA_038090075.1 Xanthoconium purpureum | reverse complement strand
GGTGGTGCTCCTCAATGTAAGTCACTAGGTCGAACCAAAAACATTTGTCCAGCCGATCTAGGTGGTGAGCAATCTGGCTGTAGTAATTTTGATTGTTGCCAGCTCAGGCAGGTACCTTGATTTCCTCAATGTGTGCATGTTCCATGACATCGGCACTCCATTGCATTGCTGCTCCAGATTGACAAATCCTGGGGACCATGCTCTGAAGGAGCTCTAGCTTGGGTAGCTCCCAATTCTTTCTTGCGCTGTGACAGATGATAGCATCCTTGTTGTCATGGAATTCCTGGAGCACCCAAGCAACCCGGTCAAGGGAGTGAGTTGTGAATGTTGGTGCTTGTGCAAGGTAGCAGAAGTCAAGGAGAGCACAGAGAGCAATAAGGAATGTACAAGGAACACCACCAGCTACAGTGCATATGATATAGTGTTGGACGGAGCGATGGTCGCGACTGGTAACTTGCTTCAGATTGGATATACCCCCATTGAATGCTCAATACCCTACCAGGGGCTGGATGATGGAGAAATGGAAATCTAGCTCTGTGGCCCCAAGCACCACGATACACCACTTGACATTGTGGTCCCAAATGAACCAGTGAAAATGATGGAGGGGTTTGATGAGGATAAAATCGCAAGGGCTCAGTAAGGCCCAGCCCATCCAAACTGGCTCAACAACCCTGTTCAAGCCCAATAAATGAATGGCTTTGAGGAAATTCTTGTAGTCTTTGGGTGAATATTTCAAACAAGTGGTACAGATTGCAATAATGGTTTTCTCTGCTGTACGAGGTGGATGCCGATGTGAATTGCCAAAGTGTTTGGACAGAGCAGTAGTGACTGGGGAGACTTTCGGACCTGTAGCTGCTAGTAGGGATTCCTCCAGTGTATCAGCTATCCACAAAGCTAAAGGGGTGAAGCAGTAGCATAGGTCGCTGACGGGATCACTCATCATGACGCCCACTGCTGCCGCGGTCTTCAAGGGTGAGAGGACAATGTTGAGGGCTTGGTGTACTAGGCAATCTTGTAGAAGACTGCGAACATGGGTAGACTTGTGAGTGAACTTGGTGATAGGGAGTAAAGTGAGGAGAAGGTAGGCATGGAGAGATGTTTTGCAATGGATGTGTGTGTTGATATTTGCAAGGCTGATAAGGACTGGGTAAGTGACACGGTTGCCACTCATGACAGAGATGTTCATCTTGTTGGATGATAACACAACTCTGAGGAGGGTAGCGCCACATGGTAGCTCCTCCTGAGACAGCATCATGATCCTTTGCATAGCTTAGTGTAGAAAGAAACTTACCTGGAGACTCCACACTCAATCCCTGCTTAACCATTCATCATAGATACAACAAATCTTCACGGCACAGGTCCAAACCTTTTGCAGCATGAACAAAATATGAGGCCAAAAGAGTGGATGACTGAGAAGAGCTTGTAGACAGTCAATGGGATTGTGATAGAAGAGGCGTAATGGGTGCTTGACAGGGTACTTGGGCATCAGTGTCTTGAATTGCCACTTTGGACCCTGCGGAAGAATTTCTGCCTGAGCTCTAAGCTCTTTTGCAGATCAAAACAAAAGTGGGATATTCTTAATCTGCAGGAGATTAGAAAACGAATCATTTCTGAAGGCATTACTTACAATATCGAGGGATAGCAAATCATCAATGGACACCATACTAAGGTGAGAGCATAGTAGCCAAGACACAAAGGCCCACTCTTGCTTCGAGGCCCAAGGGTAGTAGACATTCTCTTGTCTCTGCTCTGCATACTGGTCTGCCCAGAAATCATCCATGAATGTCTTACCACTGGAAAAACTTTTCACACACCCATCAAACATCTCCACAAATCGGCCCAGGGGAAGCTGGCCAGTGTCAGATCGAGGAGGCTCAATGACAGCCTGATCACCAGAGAGGTCCAAAGTAACATCATACATTTCAGTGTCTTGGTACCATCCAGGACTGCGGGGAAGCCTGGGTTTGTCCTGTAAAATCGGGCCTGTGTTGTGAGAGGGGCCTGGAGGAGTCACAGCATCAGAAATGTTGGCTGCAATGTCTTTGACAAGATCATTGAGCTCATTGAATAAAGGCACACTGCCATCATAATACAAACCAGTAGGTTGGTTCATATGCTGAAGGACATTTGTCACTGTGCAGAATTTTTTGCTGCAGAGAGGGCAGCTGAAGGCCTTGGGCCATCCACAGGTGGTCTTGATTTGAGGCATTGGTGTGGTGCAGCTGGCACAGAGCTGGCAGTGTAAGGTTTATATAACTTCATTACCAAAGATTGATAAATTAACTTGGAATACTTGCCATGCAGTCAGCGTGCACATCAGGGTCAATACCAGTTGCTCCTCTCAACCTCACCACCACCATTGCCTCACACCATCCAGCCTCACCATCATGAATCTCAGCCCAGTCCTTCTGCACTCTGGTTCACCAGCATTCAATGGACCTCCTGGTACAAACTCCTCTGACTCATGATCTCTTCTGAGTCCCAGCCCACCGGCAGTGCCATATCCAAGTCTCCAACTGTCAGATTTATTATTTCACTTTGCTCCATGCATGGACTCACTCCTCCACAAGAACACAATCTCACCAGTATACCAACAACCTCACTCCACTCTTCAACCAAGCAATTTGTATGTTGATGCATGGGTTGGGAAGCCATCTAGTACTGCCAGTGAGTATGGCGACTTTGATTTATTGGGTGCAGTGGTAAGTTTCTTGTAATTCTACTTAGAGAACGCTTTGAGTATAATTCTTTTTAGCTGCTCAACACAAAATCATCAGCTTCAGGCTTGCATCACTGTGATGATTACGTTGTCCCCCCTCCACATAGTAGCATGGAGGCTTACCTCCTGTTGGAGTCTGCTCGAAGCGATTGAGTAATTTCTCGCATGCATGAGGATCTTGTGCACGAGATCATCCATTGTAACATCATCATCTTACAGCTGAACCAGCTTGTCCTCAAAAACACCCAGAATGATTTCCAAGCTGCAGACAAGTTCATTGGGCACGTCTGCCTCTCCATCAGGCAGAGTGGCCACTCAGTCGTTCATGAACAGGCCATATGAGAGCCTCATGTGCCCCGCCACAAGGTGAAGAGTACATCTGGTATGTAGTACTAATGTTTTCAAGTCTCCTCGAGTCCAAACTTAGGCTTACTATGCTACAGAACCATTGCCTTCAAGTTCCCACATGTTCCCATCTGCCCTCAATGTAGTTTTAGATTGATGTATTCTGTACTCCAGTATACTACAGACCGACTTGAAGTCACTGCCATGCTGCTTCATTGTGAGCTGAATCTTGGCTGTTGCAGTCTGTATGATGCTGTAACACATTGTGTACCTGACTGTGGCTTGGTGAGAATCGCGAGCCTTGGTTAAAATGAAGGGTTGACATGTTGATCCAAATTTCAGCTGTCACAGCCCATGTCATGCTGTAATACATTGTGCTCAGTTGGGGCTTGGGTATTCTGTGTGAGAATCTGGAGCCTCGGCAAAAATGAAGGGCTGGTTTGCTGATGTAAAGTCATTCTGTGCCAGTTTAGAGTCATTTGATCAAAGTTCAGTACCACTATATTTGATAAATGGCAATTACAACACTCACATTCGTGAACCCAAGATCACTGCCCTCATCATCTTCACATTGGGTAAGATAGTCATCATGGACGTGAAAGAGCGAAGATGACTTGACTCAGTATTACTCCTTGTCATCCTTGTTTCAATTCTGCCCTTTTGTCCATCACAAGTCGAGAACAGTATGCCCAATGAGACCGATAGTGATGACCGCCCGATGAGAAAAGTAGCGTGCCCACCCGACGAGAAAAGTAGTGTGCCCACCCGATGAGAAAAATAGCGTGCCCCCCTACGAAAGTGGTGCGCTGCACCGAAAAAGTAGCACGCTGAATTTTGCTACAATCGGACCCTCATATGGTAGAAGTACGAACACCTTAGAGCCAATAAGTGCCATCAATGACTTCGACAAGACACTCCTGCAAGCGCTGGTGGTGAACATAAATGATTTGAGGAGGTCACATTTTGCGCGAAGGCATGACACCTGTTTGGAATTAGGGTACAGGGTTAGCAAGGGCCGAAAACACGAGGTGATGAAGTGTCTAGATTCTTATCGCTGAGGTGCAATGTGTATATAAAGCCACGAAGGACAGATTGCCTGTTAACTTTCTCCATTTCTCCCCCACCTTCTTTTGCCGATGTCAACATCGCTGACAATCACCGGTGCGTACTCGGGCGAGCTCGGGCACATTGATGCTGACCAAGCAGGCAAGACCACTCTCCACCCATCAATATCGATAGTCGGTTATGGGCACTCACATTCTCTGCGGATGGCGAGTATCTCGTCAGCGGGGACGACGAAGCAGTTCACGTGCAGCGAGTCAGGGATGCCAAAAAGATGGCAACACTCCCAGCAGGGATTGTCGACTGTCTCGCTGTCTCCCCAGATGATACGTGTATCGCAGCGGGGACCAACGACGGCACCGCATTTCTATGGAACTCAACGACGTACCAGCAGGTCTTTGCGCGCGATTCGGAGGACTCGCGTTATCTCAATGCAGTGGATTTCTCTCCCGACTCCTCTCGACTCGTCGTAGCATCCGACAATGGCACAGCCACTATTTGGGACGTCAAGAGTGGCAAACAAGTGCAAATACTCAACCACCCTGACCAAGTGTTGGCAGCGAAGTACTCGCCCCAAGGAGATCGTATTGCTACGGCCACTTGTCGTGCGGTCCGCGTCTGGGACAGTAAAAATGGTAGCCTACTTGTGGACGTCCAAGTCACAGTAGCCGCGTACTACAATACCGGTCTCGTCTGGTCCAACAACCACCTACTTGTCATATCAGACGGTAAAATCAAGCAATTTGAAGCATCCACCGGGTCAGCAGTCGCGGAATGGCCAGCCCCCGATACATGCGGACTCTCCTGCATTACCGTGCCAAAGCACGGGGAGTTCATCGCATACTCTACAAAGCATACAGTCACACTTTGGCAGTCCTTGACGCGCACCCAGCTCGCCCTCATCCAACACCCTGAAGACATATGTTCAATCGCGTTCTCTCCCGATGACCGCTTTCTCGCAATCGGTGGTGTCCGTGGGAAAATCCACATCAAAGCCATCTCTCGCAACAAGGTTCGTGTCATGTTGTTTCGGATAAGGCGTACCTGAGCTGATATTCCGTCCTAGAACGACAATGACGCAATCCGTGCCGTTAAACCCACGGCGCATCTGAGAAAATGGGCGGAAGCGAGATTGACTCGAACCCCATGGAAAGATGTCCTGGTATCTGCCGTTGGTGTAAGTATGTTGCTATCATATTCGTCATGGGACTGACATTATTGGTTTGAAGCCTAGACACACCCTTTATCGGGTCTTGTGTGGACGTCTTATAACAGCTGGTCGCATAATTGATGGGGTCCAGTGTTTCCGCCAGATGACGAGTGAATTGGCAGGGGACGCGAACCTCCCTCACGAGCACGTCGAGTGGGCCAGTGGTGAGTGGTCGCGTACCTTGTGTGGCGATGTCATCGCTTACGCAACGTTTTCTGTTAGATTATGCATCCCAGGTACATTATTTCTTGCCTGACGTAGGTCAATCTCATCAATGCGCGTCATCAGGTGATCAAGCTTGACCCATTATTGCCATGGGGTTACAAGATGAAGCATGCTGTCTCACATAAAACTGGAGACTACGACGAAGCGATTGGTGCGATCGAGGAGATGCTCTCGAAGATAGCGGAGTCACCTGACCCGGACATTCAAAGTGAGTTGTATCCTTGTTGTATGATAAAGATAATCTATTTACATCATTTCACAGAGTACGGTGATCAGTACATCAGCCCTTCGAGCATCCGAGTGGAGATTCGCAAAATCGTTGAATGAACTATACGTCGTTTGCCACTCGTCCTTATTAACACAGCCACGGGTCGTCTCCACAAGAGAGCAGAGCATGCATCTGCATTTGAATCCCAGTCCATCTTCAAAGAACTCGTATCATCGATGGTGACGCGTATCAACTACGGACGCATCAAGCGTGAAGTACGACAATACTTCCGATACGTGATGCTATCACACAGATGGGAAGGCTGCGAACCAAACTTCCAGATGGTCACGGTGACACCGGTGTACGACCTAGATAAATCTCCGACTCATGACAAGCTGCGCACATTTTGCAGGATCGTCCGGGACGCTGAATGCAATTGGGCTTGGAGTGACGTTTGTTGCATCGATAAATCCAATCACTTCGTGCTCCAAGAAGCCCTGGTGGCTATGTTTAAATGGTACCGGGGTTCCTTCATGACGATTGTCTTTCTTCGCGGCGTTCACTCCTCATCGCGGCGCGGCGCGCTCGTGAAGAGCATTTGGAACAAACGCGCCTGGACACTCCAGGAGTACATTGCCTCAAATGTTGTCCTCTTTTATACCGAAGATTGGACTCCTTATCTCAACCTGAAGCTCTCAAACCACAAGATGTGCCCAGAAGTCATCTCGGAGATGGAGCAAGCCACTGGGATCTCTGCAGAACGACTGAGGGCACTTCGCCCTGGCCCGACGAGCGTTCAAGAGAAGTTGCGTCTTGCTTCGACCCGGGAGACGATGGAGGTGGAGGATACGGCATATTCATTGCTCGGCATTTTCTCATATATTGGTATTTCCGCAATATATGGCGAAGGGCAGGCTTCGCTAGGACGTCTATTGGCGAATGTCCTCACCAGATCCGGAGACATGAGCATCCTGGCATGGACTGGGGAGCCCAACCGCTTTAACAGTTGCCTGCCCGCGCATATCACAGTATTCCACGAACCAGCAATGTCGCACCTGCCCCCATCCATCCAGGGCTCTGAGATGGAATGAGCCCTCGCCAGGTCACATCTCCCTTTCGACCCTGACGTGGCGTTGAGGCTATACGACCGTCTCAATGGACTTCCAACACCTCGATTTGCGGAGACTCGAATGACACTCATGTATCATTTTCGAACTTCCGCCTCTTTCGCCATCGCACGTGGGTTTAGGTCATGTTTACCAAGCGGACACCGTCATCTTTGGCACGGTCGAAATCAGGACAAGGCATGACTTTTCTCGGATGGAGTCTCTATATCTTGTTCACCCATGGTTGGACACTCTCCTGGGACGCGGCGCATTCGTAGAAGATGAACAGATCTCTGACGAAGAAATAGATGAAGAAGACATCCGCGATGGTCCCATGACGACTTCTGAACCTAAATTGATGTCCCACCCTGCTCCGGCACGTGCGGCACCAATGGACAGAGCGACGCGAGCACGACGGCTTGTGGCTCGTCTCCATCAGCCATTTGGCGCACTTTTGCTGGCACCTGCTGGTCGCGGTGGGATGGACTACAGGCGAGTCGCGGCGGATAGCTTGATCACTGTACGATTCCAGGAGAATGTCTCGCTGACCGATATCCTGGACAACGTACGTACGATTGATGTTCTGTAATAGCGTGGCGTCTCGGACCACAGTTCTATTATGTACATCTCATACCATGATGCAAAGTCAGGTTTTTGGGGACGTCGTCGGTGTCCCCTGACTGCTTATGTCCGTCCCCGTCCTTGCTGACGTCCGATATCCGCCCAGCCACCGACATCCCACCTAAAGATCTGGGTCGAGACCTACACGTTGAAGGTGATAGTGATATTTGGAGATATGAGGAGAGGTATACGTACACCGCGGAGATGACACTCTGCCGAGGGTATTAAAGACCTGATCAGATGTACTGTGCCATGCTGGGTGCATATGTTCAGCCACACCACTGACTTGTGGAGCAGAATATTGCAATCTCGCCCACCTGATCATGTGCGGGATGAACGCCATTCGTGGTCCTGGATCCGTCAGATGGAAATGGTCATATCGAACCTTGACATGCGTTGTTACAAAAGCGTGACCGATTACGCCCACCTCGAAATAGCGAGCACAGGCGCCGTGTGTTGGAATTTATTCCATATATAGTATTACTGATTACATAAGCGGTGCCTACATCGCACCATAGTTACCTTTAGTTTACTTAGTGACTTAGTGACTATTCTACAGGTTATGAGCCCTGCCTGAAGGCTCTCAGTAACGGACCAGCTCACTCATGACATGGCTGACGTTGTCAAGTTGAGGCCAGACGGTCGAAATTGGTCGGAATGGCGTGAGTATGTGCAGAGTTGGGCCGAGGACCAAGGCTCAGCCAATTACCTCGCGGGAACCCCACCGAATCCATTCAGCGACACGCGCGACGGACTACTCAGACGCGTGATCGAGGTAACCACCCCGAAAACCATATCCAGACAATTTCGACACTATGACACAGCGCAGGAATACATCAACTACCTAACGAAGAGGTTTGACATCGCGCACCAGCAGACGAGTGAAGCGCCGTGCAGGAGAGTCAGAGAAGGCGCAGCCGCAGCCATGGGACCGGGCAAGACGACCACGGACCACAGGACTGATGGCATGAGCCTCGCGACCCTGGCAAGCGGCCCAACACCACCACCAGTGTCACCACCCGAGACGGCGAGTCGGCAGGTCGATGAGGAGACTGCTGACGCCACGAACCCGTACGCAAGACGTGCAGGGCCCACAAGGCCAGCGGACGCGTCGTACGACCCACCAGACCGGCCGCTTGAGGGGCAAGCTGGCAACGAGGTCGGAACGGCGGACGACGAGGTCAAGAGTGGGGAGACGGCTGACGAAGAGCGTCGAGTGCCGGAGCGCGTCGACGAGGCCAGTCGGGTGAAGACGTCCGAGGACGAGATCTCCACCACGATGACACATAGCGCACTCCAGAGCATGTCGCTCGAGGGGGAGTGCACACCACAGGCGAGCGACGGCAGCACTGGGCTGACCGCGCAGAAGCCAGATGATGCCAAGGTCACTCGGGACCAAGGCGAGACACCACCGGCGACAACCAGCGCGAGCACACGAAGCGTGTCGCGCGACCACCCAGCTGACACGGAGACCACGACGGATCCTGCGAGACCGTCAGAGGACCCTGCGGGCACGACGGGCGACGACGAGCGTCGTCCAGACGAGCCCACAGAGCTGCCCGACCAGCCTGAAGGCGTGGGACAGCGAGATGGCAGCGAGTTGAGGGTCGAGGAGGTCAAGGAGGTCAAGCTGAGGGTGTCGAGAGGGTCGAGGGACGGCGCAGGGACCACGGGCGGCGACGTCAACGACGAACGTCAACTGGAGGTGCCTGACGAAGCGCCAGACAGGCTGCAGGTCGAGTCCGGACACCCCGCGGACGTGCAGGTCGAGCCAGGGGGCGAGACCGCCACCGAACGAAACGGGAGCATCGCGCACGAGTGCGCAGATGCAGGGACCAACGGGAAGGTCGTAGGGGCGAGCCGAGACGTCCAGGACATGGCGGAGAGGTCGAGGACACATCGAGGCGACTCGATCGAGGGGGAGAGAACGAGCACGTTGGTGCGCGAGCGATCGACGACGGCTGATGACGAAGACGATCAGCGCATGCGAACAGTCATCGACGACGTACCTAGAGGTCCCCCAGACCCTCCACCACCACCAGACGGAGCGCGCCAACCTGTAGGCAGTCAGTTCGACCAAGGTGGCGAACTGACCGGGTGGCAACAGCACGATCGCGTCGCACACGAACGCGCAGACACACAGACCAACAGGGAGGTCATAGGCGCGGGCCGAGACGTCCAGGACGAGATGGAGAGGTCGACAACATGTCGAGGACCGTTGATCGAGGGGGAGAGAAGAAACGCGACCGCGCGAGGGCGATCGACGACGCGGGCTGACGAACACGGTCAGCGCGACGTAACAAGCGTCGACGTACCTGTGGATCCCCCAGACCCTCCACCGCCACCTGACGAGCCCATAAACCGACAGAACGGACCCCCGAGCGTCGAGCTCGAGGGGGAGAGAGAAGGAGTGGCGAGCTCCGAAAACGCACGTACCAGCGATGAAGCGGACGCGTCGGGAGCGTCAGGACGTGATGAGGACGCCAGAGGACGGCCGAAGAAGCTGTCATACGCGTCAGGAAGCGAGCACGAACGCTCAGAGCAGAGGTCTGAAGAAGACTCACCTAAGAGGGCTCCAGACGAGCCAGACGAGCTGGGCGGCGAAACGGCTGCACCAGGCGAGCTCCTGGACCACCAGGGATGCCTTGAGGGCGACGGGAAGCGGCGCGGCGACGCAACGGACGCGTCATGTCGAAATACCGGGCCTGGAGGCCATTTGGGTTCACAGGACGAGTCCGGAGACGTCGAGGGCGTTCGGGACCGCCGAAACGTTGTCGAAGGCGCCGATTACGATGGGACAGGTCCCAGGAGCGACAGGGACGAGCGCGTCGTCGAAACGAACGCGCTACATCGAGATAGAACCCCTGGAGGCCATTTGGGCCCACAGGAGGAGTCGAAAGGCGTCGAGGGCGTTCGGGACCACCGAAAGGTTGTCGAAGGCGCCGGTTACGATGGGATAGGCCCTAGGAACGACGGGGACGAGCGCGCCGTCGAAACGGACGCGCTACGTCGAGATAGAGGGTCAGGAGACCCAGAGGGCGACCAGGAGGCGATGGGAGCCGTCGAGCGCGATTGGAAGCGCGAAAACGGTGTCGAAGGCGTCGGGCGCGACGGAGGACGATGGGGAATGGACGGCGCAACGAGCGCAGCACGCCGCGACTCGAAACGAGTCGAGACGGACGCGCTAGCTGGGTACCAGACGAGTCAGCGCGGACAGCGCCGCGACGCGACGGACGGCGTACCTGGACCGTCCACACCACCTCCTAACCATCACAGACGACCTCACGCCCGTCCTAACCCACCACGTCGCCGAGGCCGATTGAAACCGCAACCTAGATGTGTCAGCACCCCCAGGACGACTTACCAAGTCATTCGAGCGCGTCGAAGCCGAATCGGGCGAATCGGACGCGCCGGATACGACGTACATGAACCAGAGAAGCAGGGGGAGCGATCCCAGACCGCGATACGCGAGGACGGCGGTGCTGGAGGCGATCGAGGACGAGCGCGCGCACCTAGACAGCGCGACCACGGTAGCCGAGCCGCGACTTACCATATCGGGTAACCGCACCAGCGCAGCGCAGCGCGACCTCACCGGACATCCTACGGACACGAAATTTATTCGTTTAACAAGTCATTTGGTATATTTCATTTGATTTTATCTTTTTCCCGCTACGGTAGTAGTGGGTTTTGTGGCGTGTCACTCAAGACACATTTTGGCAGGGTTTTGCACACTTTTACGTGTACATTTATTCATGTTTACATGACCATTTGAGCTTAGTCAGGCCCTCCCTTTTTTGATGCTGCCAAGCCCGTCGTTGCTGCTGTGTGCCCTCATGCATCTCAACGGTCAGTCGGTATCTGGTCGGTTCGATGAGGACGAATTTCGCTGCTTGGTCTCTCTGGCTGTTGCCTCGCAAGCCAACGACCCTGATTCGCCTTTTCTAGACAGGGCAGTCGTTCAGGCGGACTACCAAGGGACGTGCTTCACAGCGGAGGTCCCTATTATCGTACGTGAC
This sequence comes from Xanthoconium purpureum, assembly GCA_038090075.1. Taxonomy (NCBI): domain Eukaryota; kingdom Fungi; phylum Basidiomycota; class Agaricomycetes; order Boletales; family Boletaceae; genus Xanthoconium; species Xanthoconium purpureum. The sequence continues at coordinate 1,409 of JBBPMA010001185.1, read as the reverse complement.
ATCGATTGCGATATTATCATAGGTCGTGAGTGGACTGCATTTTTTCGTCTTGTTGTATTTCATCCAAGTGGTGCGGAGACTATGTCCCACGGCTCCCCGTTTCCCTCGCATCTCGAGGAGACCACATATGATCGAATTCCCCTTGATGGGAGTGGTGGATTTCCTAACCCCGCAGGTTTTGAACGAGTAGTGATACAGGATGTAGATCCAGTGACAGAAGATAATCGATCACGCACGCTGCGTATGTTGCAAACCGCTTTGCACCCGGATGGGACTCAGTCTCATGAATGGCACTTTTTTACATCAGATCTCGAAGATCAGCGAATGTTGTGTCAATTGCACAGGGTTAACATTCGTGAAGGTTCGGATTTCGGTGATGCTCTGTTGAGACATTTGTTTACCAGTGCATGTGGTCTACGGAGTGACGAAGACGAACGCGTTGCTTGTGATAATGTCTGTCGTGGTCTACGGGGACCGGCAGAGATCGCATCTACGTTGGTCGGAATTGTTTTGCGGCCGGAAGTACGGTATCCAACGGAGTGCTTGTCTAAAATTGCTCGTGCGATCGGCCTAGTATTCTCTGGTGCTAAGGTTGAGCGACGGAAATTGGTAACGATGCTTGACCAATTCAGAGCAGGATGTTGTACGGACGACCTCGCATTGGAGCCGGAAGCTTTGTTCAGTTCTTTTGAGCAGTTGGATCGAGGGTCTCTTCTTTCTGTTGGCTTCGTCCACGGACTTGTGCTTGCTGGTGGCAAGGAGGGGATGCGTGATGCTGTGATGTCTCATATCTCTACAGGTGCATGCGTGCTTCATTCGAAGGACAATTATCCTCAGTGTGTGTTGGTTGTACGGAGATATCTAAGAGCCACGGACAAAAGACAACAGCACGTCTTACAGCATCGGGTCTTGGGAATGGTGTGTCCATTTATCAAGCAGTTACCCCTTCGACGTCTGTTACACTTGCACGCTGTTCCGTTCAAACGCACGTTTACGCTTTCGAAACTTCGTAGGTGTCTTCGCATGTATGTTGATCGCTTGGTGCGAGCTTGCGAGAACCGACAGCGGGAAAGTTTCTGCTGCGATTGGCCACAGTTGGTTTCTGAGGAACAGAAGGATGCGGTCTTGCACTCTTTTTGTGAGGCGACGGGCTCGGATGCACTTAGGGAATTTGTATGTGGCTCATGTTCCGCGAAACGGTGTTGTAGAGAAAAACAAGTGACCAGTATTTCTGACATTGATCTCAGTCTTCTCAAAAGACCTGATAGGCGCGCAGAAGATGCAAATATTATTGATTCTCGATGGCTCGATTCGCGATGTATCGGGCCGACCTTTCCAACGGTTTGTCCTGAACTGGTTGATGTACTTGTTGTTCATGAGAGCGTCGTCTTCGAAGGGGGTCGCCCAGT
>JBBPMA010001184.1:0-12922 GCA_038090075.1 Xanthoconium purpureum | reverse complement strand
TGTAACTCGACCATTTCCCGTGCAGTATTCAATCCGTCTTCTCGATGCCCCAGAGCTCTCTGCCGATCCGATAGGTCAATGAGCAATCTCGCAAGCTCTTGATTGAACACCATGGGCTGCTTTGCTGCAAGCAACCGACAAAACTCGACAGCTCTCTTTGAAACTTTCAGCGCCTCCCGTCTACGACCAAGCTCAGAGTGTCGAGCAGAGAGCAAGTTCAGTGAGTTCACATGCTCCTTGTCAAACGCATTTGGGTACTCCTTTGTGAGCTGTCGTCGAAGTTCAACTGCCTCCTCGATTGCTCGTAGAGCCGCCTCCCCCTGGCAAAGGTCTGCAAGGCGACTGGAATAATTTTCCAGACATGTTGCCAAGTTCTGCTTCAGCAGCGTTGGGTATTCTTTCGCCATAGGTCTGTTTATCTCCAGCGATTCTTCGATAACCTTGACAGCCCCAACACGATCTCCGTGCTCCACCAGACGGTTGGAGAGGTTGTTAAGTGCATTGGCCAGTGCAGACCGTGCGAGCGCAGTTGGTCCAGCTTCCCCAGCAAGTTCCCTATGAAAAGCAACAGCGTCCACCATGGTCTTCAGGGCAGATTCACGTTCTCCCAGCTTAGAGTGTATGGTAGATAAATGGCTGGCTGCCATCGCGAGATCATGGGTGAAATCTGTGGGGTGTACCTCCCGAAGGCGTTGATATAGACTGACAGACTCCTGGACTGGCAACAGAGCATCCTTTTCGCGTCCTTGTGATGCGAAATGAGTTGATAAGTTATAGTAAGACATAGCAAGGCTGCACAATGATGTCGGTTCATCGTCTTTTGCAAATTGACGGGCAAGATCGACCGCCTTCTGAGCAGCATCCAGAGCCGAGTCTCGATATCGCTGAAAATCACCAACGATTTTTCTGTTGTCCTGGATCTCTTTCTCGCCTCCGGCCAGGTTAGCCTTCGTCTGGAGAATCTGAGCCAAGGTGTTCAACAATCTTGTCCGATCGGGACTCTGATGGTCAAGGGCTTCGCGAAGTAACTCCTCGGCCCTCTCTAGATCACTGCGCTGACCCTTAAACTCGAATCGCATGAAACACAGAACGGCCAAGATATGCAGTGCATCAATCAATCGTAGGTCGTGTGGAAGCAATTGTCCTATGTAATAGGGAAGGCGCGACATATCCCCTACACAAAACGCAATAAGGGTTGATTTGGGAATAGTGAAGATCATCAGGGTGCCTGACTCACATCGTTCAGCCATTTCGATGAACAACATCGCCTCTGGAGTGCCAGCTTGGAAGTCGCGTTGTTCCGAACGAACTATTTGACTCAGCGAGTCGATGAGATCCGCATTACTGTGCGATATCAGAATGGATCGCGCTGTATCTGCAGATACGTGTCGGCACCAATGCACTACACAGAACGGTAAGAACATACCGTGGCCAACGAGTTTTGATAGTAGCAATATGCCAGTCTCCCTCTTGTTCTTTAGCATTTCGTTAATAAGCTGAAGCGATCCCGGGACGCCAAGGATAGCCCGCGCGCCTTCATCTATTAGTAGTGAGAGCTTGTCTTGACTAGGACAGGCAAATGACGTACCGGTTGAAGCCAGAAAATCAAGCCGATCTATGAAATCTACATTGTTCAGATCTCTTCTTGCCTTGTCCACAATCACTTTCACGTTCGAGAGGTCGAACAGATCCATCTCCAAAATGTTCTTAATAGGTCTTGCCCAGTCGAGACCGTCTCTCTTCCCGATCGCGACGCCAATGAGTTTCGTCCAGTCGATATCCTTGTCTCCAGTGACGTCCTCCGAAAATCGTGCCTTCGGAGTATATCCACCCCCTATGAAGCAGACCGATGCATGAATTTTTTGACCAGGTTGGATTACTCGACCACGCGATAAGTGGGGCCACCTGACAACCTTCAATGAGAACTAGGAAGACACAACAAAGTGTTCGTACCAGATGGCATCATCCACTCCAGAATAAGATAACCTCCTGAATGGCAAGACCTCAAAGATACGCCATATAAAATTCAGCGACTCCTTTGGCCTACTCTTCTCCAACTCATCCCAACCCCATTGTACCTTTGATGGATTCAGCCTGAGACCGGCAAATCTAGCTTCATTTGCCATCCATAGAACGGGGACCGTAGCGTTATTTAGGTCTTCATTACGTTCATTGCCGCCGCCACTACAAGGGAGATGTAGGGGTCACAAATGCGATCACTGTAAACGGACGCACATGTCTGAATGGCAGCCAACAAACCACACCTCCTTAATGCGGACTCCTGCCCCCGATTTCGAAGTTTCACTGGCTTTCGACGTGGAGCCAGTGGTCTTCTGTCTTTTGGTATCATGCGAGAGGCCACCACAAACATACTCTGGCAAAAACTTTACGCGGCGCTCATCCAACGCCAGAGCATGGCGAAAGTAGCAAATGTCGTCATTGACTTCAGTAGTCCCTGGCATGCTCTTACCGCGAATTACCCCAATGGATGACACAGTATCCCTGGGGGAAATGATCGGAACACGCCTAATCTCTTATGAGAACAAACGGACCAGACACCAAGGAAGTGTATTTTGACATTGGGCCTTGCAAATGTCTCCTTGAAGCGAGCAGCCATGTCAACTGTGCTCTTGCGTACCCCAGCATTCAGCTCGGCATAGAGCTCGAATGCACTACCATCAACTAGATCAGAGAACAATCCCAACGACCGGGATAACACATACAACGGAATCTGTTCCTCATTTCCGGGCAAGATCAATCCAACCTAAAACATGCTGTCAGCCTTTAATCCCCATAAGCGAACACGGTTTACCTTCTTGATCATTGCAGCGAGCACGCGAGCCTGATATGCACCCCGAGAAAAACCTGTTTCAGCGACGATCAACAGGCTGCGATGTCGTACGATTGTGAAGTCCGGGCATACCGAAAACAAACAATTTATCTCCGGGCCGATAATTGTCCGAAAGCCAGCGGTAGCCAGCCAAGAGAACTCGCTCGAAATTCCTGGATTTCAATTAGAATATGAAGACATGATGGCCATGTTTCATACCACGCAATTGCAAGATCAATTTTATTGTAGATGACCTGTTTCCAAAAGGCCAATGAACGCCATGATGGCGTCGCATATGTCCCGATGCCACTGTTATAGTACGATAGCTGGGTATCATCCTTGATAATGCGAGAGTAAAGTTCTACAACGTTGGTATTCTGGAATAGATGAATAGATGATAGGTCGTTAATTGATAGTCGCACACGAGGTGACTGAGACAATACGTGTTCTCCGAATTGATTTGATGTACCGTCGAAACAAACAACGAGGTTGCGACTTCCATTGAGATTTTTGGAATTCGGATCTTGACAGAATTCACAGGACGCCGAATGTTCATGCGCAGCCAGATTCCTTCGCACCAATGATCAGAACACCATATTTGCGTGAATCAGTATACACATACTTTAGCGCATTAACTGATGTAGAAGCTGTTGGAATGTCTTGCGCGCTTTTTACTCCGGACTCAACCAACTTGGAATGTGCACTATCTGAAGGAAGGTTGGTCTTCGCACCTCCCTGCCCAGTCGAGGAGTGTCGCATCATGGGGAGGAGGCATTTCTAGAAAACGTCGAGATGGTCAAGGTTGAAGTGTTGAAGAGCGCCCACGCTGCGCATTGAAGCGGCGTGAATATTCTAATTTTGGTGTTTTTAGCGCTAATCACGAAAGTGCAATTGGGTTTTCCCACTGGATTCAAATGGCAGAATCTGCCGCTCCGAGTCACTTGCCGTGCCTAGTAAGAAAACGACTTGTCACGACCGGGTCTGCCTTACCATCAGGATTCACTGGAATGACCTAGACACACGGCGGTCACACTCTCCGGCCCAAATCCTTTAAGTCTGTAATGCGTCATCCACCGTCGGAAGCATCCTTGTTCGTATCGGAGGGGATCGCTAGGCTGCATTACATGGTAAATAAGTCCAAAACGAACTGGAAGAAAAACGAACCTCTGGTTGATCGATTCGCAGAGGTGATAGTAAGAGTCATTGATGCTTCCAGCGACACGAAACCAGGGTCTTGCATGGTTTGCCGCCTCAGTCGCTCGACGTCCGACAAGGCAGCCCGCTTTCTCGTCCTTGGTCGCGGAAGCGTAATTTGCCAGCTTTACGATCAATATGTGCACTCGGGAAGTGTCGTCTGGTGCTGGCAGAAACCTCACTTGGGGGTAGGTAAGGAGGATACGAATGGTATGAATGATTAATGCAAGTGTTCAACTTTGTAAAGAAGTCGTCAAGTTATGAGACGAATGAACATAAAAAGGAACGAATGCAAGATGGATTTTGTACCGGTATTACAGATACACGAAAACTAAGTATCTCATCATCTGATTCACGCCAGACTTGGTGGGTTGAATTCATTGACTAGGATCAATACTACATCAAGAAAGGTGACTCGGAGTGGCTCGCACGAGTTCACTGGAGTCTGGCAGATGAGTTCGGACGAAGCTCCGAGTCAGTAACGGAGTCCCCACACGCCGTCACCGCACGGTGACACGGCACAAAAGTAAGAAATCCCTCCAAGCCTTGCTCCAACCCATAACGTCGACGTCACTGAAAATTGAGATATCGCGTATTTTGATGGTAAGAAAGCAAACTTACAACATAGCAGCATCCACCCTGGACGAGCCCAGCCACTCATTTCAGGATAGTGTGGATGCCTACTGCGAGCTGTCACACTGATGAGGATGTGCCATGAGTTGTCAACCACCAAATCAGACCTACTTCGGAGCTGAGACTAATCCCCGAGGCCACAGGAGGGAGGCTCGACAAGCTCAGCGTCTCAACTGGCAAAGCATCGACGATAGCGAGCGCCGCTAGTAATAAACCACAGAGAACAGCAAAGAGGAAAGAACGCATTACGATCGATTGGAAGACTGGGGGTAAGTGATTCAAGTGGGTGGATTGAGGTGGTTATCAAGGTGAATTTATGCCTTCCCAGAATATGATCAGTGGAGTGTCGACTAACAGACACCGTGCGGATTCGGTGTCAACCTGATGAGCAGCCGTGCGCGATGTCCGTCCGGACTCCGGGCGCTTTGATACGCCACTAGCTCGCCGTGTTACCACGTACTAACCAAGTTCACCATACGTGTAGCACTGTCCTAGAACTCAGATATCCCATTGACAGACCATCTTACGAAACCATTGTGCATGAACTAACCAGATTCACTGTACAACAGCCGTTGTGGATACGCGCATGCAGCGTTTTTGTGAAAGTTGCTGACTTGCCACCGAACCGCAAAATTTCATGTCCAAGGCATGGTTCTTCCAGTTGCAAACTATGTACTTACTTTGTGTTCCTTCGCTCATTGAATTCCCATGACATACTTGGTCAAGGTTTACCGGGTCTTCCATTTCGAACGGCAGCAGAAGTGAGGCTTTGTTCCGCTCCCGTAATTCCTTCCTGTTTTGCTGGTTGAGCAAGCTCGAGTCTCACGTTGTCAATCCCCACCAAATCTTCCATTTTGCCAGTCAAAGACGGCAGCTGTGGAATACTTTTAGTTCTGCAACCACGCCTCTGTCGGCTCTCGTACCTCGAGGTTTCTTGGCTGGGAGGAACGCTGTCAAAACGGGCGGGGTTCATTGGCTCGATCGGATTGCAAAGATGACACTCGCCGCAGTCTGCCACGTTCCGGTACTTGGCGACCGTCGTTCGTCGGCTTGGATCGTATCAAGAGAAAGGTCTAGGGTTCAAAGGAACAATAATTAGGACACGCATTGCAGTATGATGACGACAAAGTACGATAGACTATACAAGGTCCAACTTGAATGACCGAGTCCTCGACGGCGGGACAAGCCCAAGCACTGAAGTTTTACTTCACGCTAATGTCGTTGATTATCAGCATACTGCGTATCTCGACAATAACATACTTGGCAGCATTCATCCTGAATGGGTTCAGCTACTTAATCATCAGTGCAAAACTTGACGACCTGTCATGACGATGAGTAAATGTCAGTTGTCGACCTCCAAAATCGGAGTTATGCCCGGGTTGACACAAGTAGTTATTCCTAAAGCAGCATTGTTGGTGGGGCTTGGGACATCTTCAGGAGGAGCATCGCGTTGCAAGTTCTAAGTCGGCAGGGTATTGACAACAGCGAGCGCAGCCAGACTAAAGAGGATGGCGAAAAGAGAGAAACGCACTTGAATCTGAAGGTTATGAACCGGAGGGTTAATGTGTATCAGTCACGGCTCAGGTTCGCGGGAGCGAACAAACGCGAAATGCCCAACCAGACCAACCTCACGATCACTCAATCACAACACCCGACTTTCCCGACGCCAGCCTCGTCGGCCGAAAATTTCATGGCAGCACAGAACCGCAGCAAAGACTCGCACATGCGCACGCCAGTCGGTCACTGTAAGGATGGCGATGAGTTAACGGAGTGGCACGTCTAGGTTGCCCCTACCTTTTTGCGCTCGTCGCCGTCGTGAAAACGCTGACCAAGGCCATGCACCCTATGAGGATGATGTACGCAGAGCCGAGTGAAAAAGCGACAAGCAAAAAGCCCATTGTCGTTAGGATGCCACGGTACAAGGGAAAATCGTTGTCATATTGCTTGTAAACGGGGGATCCGAATGGAAGGATCTCAATGACTGCGACTTGAATTCCCACAATAATACCGAGTTGGAGGCGCTTGCTAAGGGCCCAGGGGATTACTTCCTAACGCATGATGATTTCTGTCAAGGGGCAGTTTGCAGGTACAGAGTGCATAGTGCGATATAGATGATACCAGGACACTTGCATCACACTGGAATACAATGTTCGAGACATTGGCAGAGGTAACTCACATTTAGCTGAATGATCAGACCTAAGGTGTCGTGTCTATATCGTAAACTCGGACTCGCTCACATAATTCGTCCAGTAGTGATTACTGTTTGGCATAGAGGTCGACTGGTCTATGGAACCCTGCCAGTCACACTTATCAGCAATGAAAGTGGGTCGCGTACAAGGTCAAACGCACCTCCTTCGCCGGTCGTACCCAGATGTTGAGGCGGCCCAAACCCGAGTTCCTCCAGAAGCGCAGGGAAATCTTCCGGACGCAACCGAAGGTGTCTCGCATTCTCTCTCAGTTTCGGATCCATGCGGCGTGCCTTGGCATACGTCTCCCAAGCTTGTGGCTCGACGATAAAAGCACCGCCTGGTTTTAACATGCGGTGTACACGACGGAAAAACGTGGTGATCCCTTCATCACCGTGATTGAGATGAATCCATTTTGTGATAGAGAATCTGTGGCAAATGCACGTGTCAATGTCGATGGGGGTTCTGGGTATATGGAAGGACGAACGCAATCACGACGTCGTAGGTGACTTCGTCGGCGGTGGTGTCTTCGGTGACCCAGTCTGTCGTCCGAAAGGTGACGTTGTGCGGAAAGGTGTCCCGGGTGTCGTTGGAACTGGGGATGGGCAGGGGCCCGTGGCTCTGTTCACACGAGAGCGGAAAATAGTCCGCTAGGTCGCGTTCTTCTGCGTCGGCGTCGAGACAGATGCGTTTGGTGGATGGACCATCCTCGCGCGGAGATTGGAGGCTCCAAAGGGTGCGTCGGCGTTTCCAGGCGGCGCGGACAAGGGTGTCGTCGATGTCAACGCCGACGACGCGGCGTGCTCCCCACGCGTGTGCTGGCTGGATGGTCAGCGGGTGACTGCATGGAGCTCATACGGGGTACCTATTTCGCAGGTGACCCAACCCTCGTTGCAGCCGACGTCGAGAACATTCTTTCCGACGAAAAAGGTGGACGGCAAGAGGGCGAGACGCGGGTCTCGAAGAGAAGGGCGTTTTGTGTAGTACCTATTCCGGTTCTCTGAAATGGACGTTCGAAAAACGGGGTGGTGGGACGTACCCGTGGTAGTTACCAAAAATTGGATTGGACATGAGTTGACCATGAGGCGCGGCTTATCATATTAGTCTGCCAATATAAAACCCGCTCAGCCCACTACCGCCACCATCATCATCATCATCACCAACGATGCCTGGTCCGCGCGCGAAACAAAACGCTGCAAAGAAGAAGAACAAGCCTCAGAATCAGACGCTCAACGTCGCAGTGTTCGTCAAGACTCCCGTACAGAGACCCCCCCCACTTCCACCGGCCCTCCAGCATAGGGCACTGAACAGCCTCGATGAGCTGTCCAGTGATGACTGGGACGAGGTCGTCAGGATAATATGCGATCATCTCAAGATACCCGGTATGCCGCTTGCGCGTATGCCTTCGTCCTCGTGCTGATACACACTGCAGATCTGACGAGGCGGAGCGGGCTCAAGAAGATATACAACAACTTTGACGACATCTACAACCGCATCGATGACCTCTTTTCTGCACATGCAGGGAATCAGATCATCAGAGGCGGCGTCGTCGCTATCTATGCCAAGATGTCCGCGGACTCCATCCTCAGAAACCTGCTCTTTCAGAAGAGTACGTCTTATCGCCGCTATTGAATGCGCCATTGACCACTCTCGACAGGTCTGTTGGCGAAGATCCTTCCCCTCGTCGAACATGACAATTCCCGTCACCTCGCCCTCAGGGCTTTGACCACCGTCACCCATCATGGTGGTACGGACATACGCAAGGAGATCACCCTTCATGCCCCCACCATCGTCAAGGTGCTCCAAGATCATCCCGACGACCTGCACGCCGCCGAATTCGCAATCTCCAGCCTGGCACATGCCGTCACGGCATCTGTTGACGAGCCCACACGTCCTGCGGCGAAATACATCAAGGCACTCCAACTCCCCACCCTCTTGCCCATCGTCATGGACTTTGTCGCCAAACCAGGCGCCAGCTTGCAACTGCTGCATCACGCCCTCGAGTTATGTGGCCATCTCACCCAGCATTGCACCCAATACTGCTTTGCGAACCCCGCCGTAATCGATTTCCTGATTGCGTGCATCCGCAGTCCGGATCTCCATTCTCGTTTCTATGCGCTGGGCGCAGTCATACGCTTACACAAGTCTTCTCCGGATCCGGAAGTCTTCAATGACCCCGGAACACTCATGACCGCGATGCAACGTGGCCTTCCAACGCATCTTGCCGACCTTATCGTCAACTATGGTACCGCACGCTGCGAGTCGACTATGACACTCCTTTCGGTCGCGGAGTACCAGAAAGCAATGCTCCAGTGTGTGCATGACCGTGATCTCTATAAGCTTGGAATCGCCCTCGCAGCGCTCATCCCCCGCAACGAGTTCTCTATCAACGAGGGTGGTTTCCAGGCCGTAAACCAGAGGACGGGCAAACCCGAATTCGTCAGCGCCGGTCTTCCATTCACGATGTGGGCCGACGCATTGCCCCTCTGTGCCAAAGAGATCCGTGAGAGGCGCAGGAGTGGCGAAGAAGACCTCGCTGACATGCTGGACCTCAAGTATTTTGTCATCCGCTCCCGCATCCCCGAGGCGATCGCCCTCGCAAAGAAATCCATCGAGCGTAACCCCAAGTTCCCGTACTTTTACTATATCATGACGCTTGGGCCGGACTTGGAGGAAGGACTGCGGTATGCGAAGAAAGGTGTTAAGATCAAGAACGCCACGTCGTTCGTTCACTATGTCCTCTTGTCGCGTTCAGTTGAGATTGCGGGCAACCTGGCCGTCTGTCGGATCCAGGAGTCGACGATAGGCGATCACAAATGGGAGGAGGGCCAGGCACTGTTGAGCAGCGCCTTGGACGATGCGCAAATTTATCTCGCCGAAGCCCCACCGGACACGCGACACAGGAAGAGCGTGCTCTACTGGTACATCGCCCTCACCCTCGCTGACAAGGGCCCCGAACTGTCTGTTGATTTGAAGGAACTCAAGGTCCGTAGCCGTCTCTGGTGTTTTGCTGAGGTATCCGCTCACAGCTTGTTCGCTTATCTCTCAGCCATACGTGGACCAGCTCAAGATCGCCGATCAGTTCTTCGCCGTGTTTGGCGTCGACCCACCTATGTCACAGCTCCGCCAGGCCCAAGTAACCATCTTCAACCGCTACGGCCCCGCAGCCGGGAAATGGGGCCATATCGTCTCGCGCTTGGACAGCACGAGTATCGACCACGAGCACGTCGTCCAGCGCGACAGGCCCGAAGACCAGCTCGCTGCGTGGCTGCACGATTTCCGGCACCGGAATGGGGACGATATCGACGACGATTTGCCTGAAAGGTCGTCGCACCCCAAGTGGTCGACGAATCCGGCCGAGCTGCCTAAATGTTCGTGGTGCGGAAATCCGAGTGCGGTACTGCGCAAGTGTGCAGGGTGTGAGAAGGCAAGGTAGGAGCCTCGACGTCGTGGAGGTGTCATCGAGATACTGATCGTTTCGTTTAGGTACTGCGATGCGAGTTGCCAAAAGTCTGGCTGGCCTGAACACAAGGTTGGGTGCAAACCTCGCAAGGCTGCAGGTCCATCCGCGTGAATAGATATGAGAAAGGGTGTATGGCAGGATCTATCCACCCTAAACTGTTTCTTGGAATGCTGACTGTATGTAACTGTGTTCGATGTCTGTCTTGTAAATTGTATGCAATGCTCTAGTCGATGTACACTATACGAAATGTTCCAACGTCTATCTCCACCTACCTACGTCTTTCGGCGTTTGCTCGCTTTGTTCGCCTCGAATGCGTCTTCTCTCCTGTCTTCGACTCTCTTTAAAAACTCCACCTTTTCGAGATACCCACCGCCACGTTTGTTGGCGTCGAGTTCGTCCTTGACATTGCTCGACTGAGACGCGACGTGCGCGCGCCAGTCCATCGCGGACTTGTCCAGCGTCGTGATCTTTTTAGCTTGCGATGTCTTGTTGGGTATCGAGGGGAGCGTGGCCCGGGGTTTTCGAGGGCCAGGCCGCTTGGCGCCCAGCGTGGACGTTGCTGGCGATGGTACTGCAGGAACTGAGGTAACGGGCGGTGGCGTGGGGCTGTCGCCGTTCCCGTTGGCTTCCTCTTTTACTACTTCTTTTCCCTTTTCGCAGGAAGGGGTAGACGCTGAGGCGGATGCAGATGCGGCGCCTGATGTTGGCTCTGGGCGTGGCGACCACTTTGGCCACTTTTTGGCGTCCTCCGAATCCTCGGGTACCTCGACGACGTCCCTAGAGAGGCGGTAACGCGTACACACGGCGGACGTGTTGGGTGTGCGGTCAAAATGGGAAAGCGACATTGTAAGTGCAATGCCACGTGATAATAATACGAAAGTCAGCAAGGAGGGACGAAAGGGAGGACGAAAAGAAAGACAAACACACGTACGTGACGTGCTTCCCTGCAAACAAGTATGTCTTTTCGATCTTGATCCGCTTCACCGGGGGTGGCTGGGCCGACGGTGCACCATTCCCATTGGCCGGCGGGGTCGACACGGAAGCTTGGAAGCTGGCCCACAGCGCGTCGCGCTGCCTGTAAAAATCGTCGTTGGAACACAAGACGGTGGTGATGCAAAACAGAATGACTCACGTCTTCTGCTCCGCGGAGTCCGCCGGGGCCACTGGCAAAGCGGTCCGAGATGAGGGTCCTAGCTCGTCGTGTTCGTCATCGTGGTTGTCCGAGTCATAATCTGTGCACGAAGTTCAGTGTCGTCGAGGAACGGAGACAAAGTGAGAAGGTACCATCCGCGGGTGGGACATAGTCGAGGTCGTCATCAGAATCTGATTCAGAGTGGGTGGTGGGAGGCATGAGCGTTGTTTGTCTTTATTGAATTTAGAGGTTCTTGCATAACAAACGCATACAAACATTTCATTGATCCACCACACATGACCACTGTATTTACCGTACATACTGCCCACTAAGGGCCATCCCCCTAAAGGACCAAAGATTCCCTCCAAGAAAAGATATCATCAACCAATATCAATAGCAGTGCGTCAATGGACGAAGCGGAAATCAAGTCGTCTATTTCCGACGTCCTTCGTGGTTTCCAAGTAGTGCGCTTTCTCCTGTAAACGGACCTGCATCAAATACGTCTCTGCCATTCAGACACCGTCCAAAGACTCACCCCGGGTAACATGTCATTCCAGATTTTTGTGCGCTGACGGTTAAAACACATCGACACAACAAATAATGGTCAGATTTTGGCTTCCCCTTTCGTCTGCGCGGCAGGACATGCGCATGAGTGTTGACTTCGCTCGCTGTTGAAAATTATGAGAGATGTATATCTGGGTGCATCACTGGCTTCATATATCTGAGATGTCACAGCATTGTTTGCTTGCACGAACCTAGAATTTCACACTTAGTCCAGGCGTTGGTAGACGACAGTTGACCTCTGACGTACGTGCTGTACACGGACGCGTTGACGGTACGACTGGCCACTGCGCCCGAATTCGACCATCTGTGGTCAAGTGTAAATCTGGAAGGAAGTCTACAGAATAGCAGAGACCGTGAACATAATCTTCCAATCGGCCTTGCGCAGGAGTGCCTCGATGACAGTCAACAAACCGTAAAATGTAAACAACGATCAAAGGACACCTACTTTCTCCTCTCGGTAGGTCTACCTCGCCGAAGGATCGAAACGATGAATATTCTCGTAACCTTGCCTCGGCCAATTGAACCGCGCAAGATGAGAATCATCAAACACCGAACGTCTTGTGGCAATAACGTCCGGATCAGGGGGTGTGTTCGTTCGTTTCCCACCTTTGCCCAGCTGGATATAGACTGTCCTTCTTCCTCTCCGTCGACAAGGTCTGAAGAACTTCGCTCTTCAATTTGAAGATTATCCTTCATGACAGATAATTTCTCGGGATGAGACCACGAGTTATACATGCTCGAGGAAGTGGGAGAAGTCGCCTCCGATTTGCGGGTTTCGGGAAAGGTGAGGTTATGAGTCGACATCGCACAAGGCTAGGTAGCAGAGTGCAAACATCCCGATTATATGTTTTTCTGGCCTACCGCTGCTCACGATACCTGAAACATGAATTTATATAGAACGTCACGTAAAGTCGCCATGG
>JBBPMA010001182.1:0-12937 GCA_038090075.1 Xanthoconium purpureum | reverse complement strand
ATGTCAAAAGTAAGTAGGTAGTTAGTCTCGTTCTCATGGTAAGGGAAAAGATCTATGTAAACCTGCCGGACGATGCGGATGAGGAAGAAGGTATAAGACAGAAAGAAAATCGTAACACTGAAGGGTTTCATGAGACTTGCTCTCCACTTGGGGCAGGTTTTGCAGAATGTTGTCAAGTAGATTTCTGTTGGTTGCCAGTATGAGCAACAGATTGAATAGGCTGATATTGTGATGCAGTATTTTTGCAATTTTAACAGCATCACAATGTGCTGAAGATGGTGAACAAAAGAGGTCTTGCAGTTGGTTGGGGAACTCACTCATTATGCAATCCATGAATCCAATTAAGAGCTCAGCAAGAGAAGTAAACTTGAAAATGGGGTAGCCTCTGGGCCATGTCACCAGACGACTGAGAACATGCAGCTGGTACAGAGGGTCGTCCACATGGCTTGAGATAAGTGTGCAGAGTATATGAGTGGAATGAGTGAGGGGTTGGCCAGTTATGGGATGCTCGGTTCGAACCAGTTGTTCAAGGATCAATTCAGATATGCTGGCCACTCCTGCCCAATTCAGCATCGTCAAGATCTTCCCCTCAGTGTAACGTCACAAGGGGTCTATGAGGGAATCCTTCACCACCACATTGTGTTCCACTCCTGACCAAGTAAGCGTGCCACTCCAGACTGTCGTTCTGCGACCATGTAGTGAGCCAGAGATGAAATTCAGTTCTTTGATGTTGACCATTGTGTTTTCCCCATCGAGCAGGGTAACCTTGATGTTCCTAGTCCTGTTCTTAACCTTGTGGACTGTAGTGTTGAAACCAAGAGTAATCTGTGGAGCAAATGTAATTCCCAGCAGAATGCACAGGAAAAGCTTGGGAGCATTATGAATGTTGATGGGTTGGGTGGAGATTGAACTGCTGCAATCAAAGATTGTGAAAATAACATCCTCACCTAAAATCTGGATGCAAGGCATAGCACATCATCTGTCTTGCGCTTGGTGAAGGAATGTTACTTTTCCTGTGAGCTCAATGAATGACTCTTTCACGTTGTCCTTTTGGTTAGAGTGCTTCATTTTGCTGATAGAGAGAACATCTACATGCATGTCAACCTTTCTCTCGACAATCGGTTGGTTGCAGAGGATGAGGTCAGGCTTTCATATTGCATCACAACCAGCAAGACCTTTATTCGCTCCATCCCCAGTCCATCCCCTATCACAGATGTATCACCATAATAATGATTAACTCAATGAACTCACCTGTGTTTGTACATCAGATGAACATCCTTTTGCACTGAAACTATGTGTTGTATGATCTTGTTGAAGAATTTGGCCATCTCGGCCTCTGTGACTCTTGTGTTTGTACAGTGGATTGTGAAGCGGTTGTTGGCATATATCGAAGGCAGTAAGGAGTGTAAAAGCGACAGGATGGTAGATCTTGCAGTGTTTGGGTTCAGAAAAGCATCATTGTTGAAAATGCACTGGTCAGAAAAGAAGGCACAGATGAAGCCATCCGTTTTCCCCCCATCGAGAATCCAGTGGATGGCATGCGTGTTATTTTCAACAAGAGGGTCCATTGCAGCATGGTAGAGGTCCTCTTTCTGATGCAACAAAGGTGGCTGGGAACTGAGCTATTGGCTGATAAGCTTTGTCAATAGAACACATTTCATTACTAGTAGACCCATGACTAATGGCAAGAGTGGTGTTGCATGTGAAGTCAATGGATGCTATGCAGAACTGTTTCATTTGTATAACCATATCAAGTATTATTAGCTACCTTCAAGTTAGTCCCCCTGGTACTGGTCATTGTAGAGAAATGTTGATTTTTGATGTGAGTGGTACAGTGGTAGAAGGCGAAAAAGAGTGGTTTAACTGATAAGAATCAGTTACCACATTATACAAATTCTTGGGAATACAACTAAAGAGGACATAGCGCATGGTAAAACTCTTTTGACCAGTATTTGTTCAACCAAAACTCATCCAACAACTCGTAACTGCTGTTCTTAGCCAAGCATGAATGTGCCTCCTTTCCAAAATTTGGTATCAAGTGGGCAGGAGATTGTATATGGGCAACAGGGATTACACCTCTGGTTCGGGTTCCATTTGCTCTGGTGGCCCTTCGCAATAGGTGCATGCCTGTTCCAGCATGGACACCACTCAAGTCATTTTGTCAATGGATCAGGTCAAGGCACTGGACATAAGCAAGGAGGTAATTCGTGTTCAGTGGCTGAAAGACAAGCTAAAGCTGGGTAACAGTATGTCCTGTGGTGATCAAGAGTTACTAGTTGAATCTACATGAGAGGTGGTCGTACCTTTGAGTCCTCACAGGGGCCAATCACTCTCTGTGTCAGGACTTACAATGATGGCATTGTAGAGCCCATGGGGGTTTTTAGTGGAAGGGGGAAGTGCTTTCAGAGTTTGAGGGGCATCTACTTTTCCTCCACTGTGATAGAGGAACTGTTGTACATGGATCTTGTACCAAATTTGAACGCAATCAAATGGGAGAGGACACTGGGAGTCCTGCATTCGAATGCCTGTTACTGGGTGGCTTGAATTGTCCTGCTCATGTTGCAAAAAGTCCTTGATCGTGGGGTGGAGGTCTGGGATTCTGAACTGAGTCACAGCTTCATCAACACTCAAATGAAGGGAAGGTTTCGTTGCAATATGAAAAGTGGTGGTGGTGGTGGCAAAGGTGCGAGAAGGTGTCAGCACATTTGGAGTGCAGCCGTGCACAAGAGAATCAGCAATAGAGAAATAGTTGACAACCGAGCAAGAGGGATATAGCTGTTGGATGAAAGAATTGGTATCATCGACTTCATCTTCCTTGTCCTCATCAAAATTGTCACTGTCATTGTACGATGAAGCAGCATCCATACCCATCTCCTGAGTCTCAAGGCATGTAGCCAAGTCAAAGCGAGAACACTTGTCCAAGCGATTGAGGTGGCATGTGATCTGGTCATAATAGTTTTGATTGTTTCCCATCCAAGTGGGATTCTTGATCTCCTGGACATGTGCATGTTCAGTAGTGTCAGCAGACCATTGCATGATGGGGCCAGACCGTCTGATGTTCAAAACAACGCTTTGGAGTAACTCCAGTTTAGGTATTTGCCAGCTTGAACGACAGCCAGCCTGTATGATAGCATCCTTATTGACATGGAATAGCCAGAGTGCATCCATTAACTTGTCAAGGGATTGATCAGAGAACACGGGAGCCTGGGCAAGGTAATGAAAGTCGAGGAGAGCATGGATGGTGACAAGGAAATGATGAGGGACTGCACCAGCAATCACACCTAAGATGTAACATTGTATGGCTCGATGGTCATGCCCAGTGACTTGTTTCAAGTTGGAGATTCTGTCGTCAAAGGCACAGTAGCCAGTGGGGGTTTGGAGAAGAGCAAAGTGAAAGTCAATTTCGGCAGCTGTGACCACTGCAACACACCACTGGACATCATGGTCCCAGGCAAAACAGTGGAAATGGTGCAGGGACTTGACATGGAGGAAGCATGAGGGGCAGGATAACAGCCAGTCAACCCAGCATGGCTCCACAACCCCATTTAGCGAAAATGACTTGGTGAACTTCAAGAACTCCTTGAACTCCATTGAGGAGCACTTCTCAGAGGCTTGACAGATGGCGAGGAAAGTACATAGTCCAGTGTGTGGATCATGTAGAACTGGATCCCCAAACACTTTCGATGTTGCGATTGTGGCATCAGCAAATTATCAAGTAACTGTACAGCACTGTACAGCCACTTACAGCACTTACAGCACCACAGTAAGGTCCCCCCCTGTACAGTGCTGTCACAGTGTGTACAGCATACAGTGTCACAGCCATACAGTACGATACAGCACATATTATTTTTTTTATTTTTCCCTTTTCATGACTTGTGCCAGTGGTAGAATAAGTGCATGTTTTGATTCATGTAATTACTGTACATGACAAAAACTATATACGTTTTCTCCCCTGCTGGCCCTCTCCTGGTGATCCTCCTTGGCATCATGTCCATGAGCCAGGGAATGAGCACTGGTGCTCGTGTTGGCACCTAAATTGAGATGGTTGAGGTGGGAGATGAGCAGTCAGGCTCAAATTGACATGGTGGAGGTGGGACACAGGCAATCAGGATCAAGAGGACATGGTGGAGGTGGGACACGAGCAGTCAGGCTTGAAAAGATGTGGTGGAGGTAGGAGACGAGCGATCGGGCTCAAATTGACACAGTGGGAGTCAGACATGAGCGGTCAGGCTTGAATTGACACGGTAGTTGTGGGACATGAGCAGTTGCGCTCGAATTGATGTGGTGGGGGTGGGAGACAAGCAGTTGGGCTTGAAATGACATAGTGGAGACAGGAGATGAGTGGTTGCACTCAAATTGACACAGTTGGGTGGGAGGCAAAGCAGCCGGGCTCAAAAGGTGTGGCAGAGGTAGGAGACGAGCAATTACACTCAAATTGATGCTGTGGGGGAGGGAGATGAGTGGTCAGGCTCAAGTTGACATGGTGGGGATGGGACACGAGCAGTTGTGCTCAAATTGACGTGGTGGGGGTGGGAGACAAGTGGTCAGGCTTGAAACGACACGGTAGAGGCAGGAGATGAGCAGTTGTGCTCAAATTGACATGGTTGGGTGGGAGGCAAAGTAGCCGGGCTCGAAAAGGTGTGGCAGAGGTAGGAGACAAGCAATTGTGCTCGAATTGACACAGTGGGAGTGGGACACAAGTGATCGGGCTCAAATTGACATGGTGGGGGAGGGAGACGAGCGGTTGCACTCGAATTGATGTGGTGGGGGTGGGAGACGAGCAGCCAGGCTTGAAACAACATGGTGGAGGCAGGAGACAAGCAATTGCACTTGAATTGAAACAGTTGGGTGGGAGGCAAAGCAGCCAGGCTCAAAAGGGCTGGATGGATGCGGGTGACAAGTGATCATGCTTGAATGGACACGGTTGGATTGGAGACGGACAATCAGGCCCGAAAAGGCCTGGTAGACAGTAGGACATGAGTGGTTGCACTCAAATTGACATGGTTGGGTGGGAGGCAAGTGGCTGGGCTCAAAAGGGCCTGGTGGATGCAGGAGATGAGCAGTTGCGCTCAAATGGACATGGTTGGGTCAGAGAAGAGCGATCAGGCTCGGGAGGGCATGGTGGAGGTGGGACACAAGCAGTCATGCTCGAATTGACGCGGTTGAGTGGGAGGCAAGCAGCTGGGCTCAAAGGGGCCTGGTGGAAGTGAGAGACAAGTGGTTGTACTCGAATGGACACAGTTGGGTTGGAGATGAGCAATTGGGCCCAAAAAGACCTGAGGAGGGTGGGAGAAGAGCGGTTGGGCCTGAAAGGATGTGGCTGGGTCGGAGACGAGCAATTGGGCTCAAGAGGACATGATGGAGGTGGGAGACAAGCAGCTGGGCTCAAAAGGACGTAGTTGGGGTGTGAGGTGAATGATTTGGCTTGAAGTGACCTGGTGGAGGCAGGAGACAAGCGGCTAGGCTCGAAAGAACCTGGTGGAGGTAGGAGACAAGCAGCTAGGCTTGAAAGAACCTGGTGGTCCATAGTGTTGTGCACGGCCCAGGCTCAAGCCCTAAGCCTGACCTGACCTGGCCTGCAAAGCCGTGGGCCAGGCCAGGCCTGCTCTATGGGCTTACTCGGGCTCGGGGCTCGGGCTTCCATTTTGGTGGGCCTTGGGCCTGGGGCTTTGGCCTTAACTTAGATGTAAAACTGTACAGTACAAACAGCCACCCGGTGGTGTGCCACAATGACTATATTTGTGCTACACTTTAATGTTCTTCATCCCCTTATAGCACTGCCGGCATGGAAAATGAAACATCTCGCCCTAAGTGGTCCTCAGTGCCCTCAGCAAAGCTGCGTGATCTCGACAATGCAGCCACACAAGAGCTTTCTTCCCACCAACGTGCTCAATGCACAACAAGCTTCCCCTCCCCCAACAACAACCCATCCGTCCCAGTGCTCCCAGTGGATGATACTCCACCTCCATCTGAGACATTCCCCACTCGCAAGCGCAAGAACAACAGCCACATCAACTGTCTTTCCAGTGATGAGGATGACAAGCCTGTTGGAGAGCCGTCGAGACTTAAGAAAGGTAAGTCACATTATTACAACTCCCATTCATGCCACTAATCCCTCCCTCGCCTTGCCACATTGTAGGAAACAAAAGAGTGTGCACAAATCCCGCTACAAACCAACCAGTGGGTTCTGGACTGTCAGGTGACATTGGCCCATCCAATGGTAAGTATTGCTCTGATCTCAGTGCATCTACTAACGTATTCACTTGTTTAGCTCCATTGTCTACCATACCTCAAGATCAAACAGGCATGGACGGGCTCCTCAAGGACGTCAACGTCCTTGACATCAGTGAGGCCCCAGCTCGGGAGATTCATACTCGTGACATCAACCAGTTTTTCCTGCCCATCTACACTGTTGAAAACAACAAGAAACTTCGCAACTGCAAGAAATGCTCGTAAGTACTTTCTTTTGACTAGATCAATGCTGACGGACATATAGGAAGGGTTCACATGTCATGGCCCTCGTTGCAGAGACATCAACACTATGGCGTTATCTAGAACGGCATCATAGAGTAATTACATAGATGTGTACCTCTCTATTAAACTTGACTTATGTGCCCTATGCTAGGCCAAGTATCTTGAATGGGTGGAGGCCAATGGATTCACATCTATGCTTCCGAAGGATTGCAGAGAACACAAAGAAAAGGCTTTGGGTTCACAAAAACAAAGTTGACTCGACTCCCATCTTCAGCCAATGCCCACAAAGGAGATTGTAATGCCATACAGTGATGACCTGTTCTGTAATGCCACGATAGAGTGGCTTATCAATATGGATCAGGTGCGTTTCATCGATCTTGATAATTCATGTTATATGACTGTCTTACAGCCAATATCCACTCTCGAACATCCATCATTCCAAAAGATGGTCAATATAGCCTCATGCGCAATGACTGGTGTTAAGATTCCAAATCGAAAGGCAACATGTGCTGGTATCATTGAAATGTTCAAGAGTCAGATGCGGAATTTATGAACATGACTACTTGTAAGTACTATCCACTTCTGAACGCCATATACTCATTTTAAATCTTAGAGCAACAATGTAAAAGGACAGGTCAATTTGACCTGTGACAAATGGCAAGCATCAAATATTGATGCATATTTTGCAGTCACCGGGTCCTGGATCGAGGAAAGGCTACCAGGCGTGTGGGACATACACACCACACTACTTGGATTCACACGCCTTAACAGCGCCCACAATGGAGTTCGCCTCGGCCAAGCTTTTTACAAGGTTGTTGTGCAGTTAGGAATAGCTCACAAGGTTAGTTCTAAATTCCCCAAAGTTTGAAGCTGACCTGTTTGCAGATTGGCCATGTAACATGTGATAACGCAACCAACATGGATGCGATGATGGTCGAGTTTGCGAAACAAATTGAACACACCACTGGCAAACCATTCAACAGCAAACGGCATTGTGTACGGTAAGTAACATCCCATTCTATATGGTCCTGCACTAACTCTATCTATCAGATGTCTGGCTCACATTGTCAATTTAGCAACTCAAGCATTTCTCGGAGCACATAGCAAGTCGAATGCTTATGATCTGAAATTTTCCAACAATGAACTCATTGCAAAGCGAGGTACACAGCGGGATGAAGTTGGAGTAGTCTGGACTATCGCAGTGAAAGAACGGTCATCGGCAAAACAGAAACAACTCTTTTTGTCCATTCAAACCCAGGACGAACCTGAACACCCACCTCGTGAACACCCTCTTCAGCTGTTGCTTGACATGCCTGTCCGCTGGTCCTTGACATTCTTGATGCTGGACCGAGCTGAAACTCTCAAAGATGATGTCAACACGTTTGTCCAAAAATTGGTGGCAGCAGAACAGGAGCATGATCAGCAAGTGAAATTGATGAGTCTGCTGTTGATGGATGAGGAGTGGGCGCGTATCCATGTCCTTCTCGCACTCTTGGGCAAAGCTGAAGAAGCACAACAATCGTTTTCATCTGACCATGGCCCGGCAATCCACCTTGCAATCCCTGGGCTCAAGGCTTTACATAAGGCTTGGTACTCACATGCCAACAAGGCCAAATACATGGACTTCTGGATGGGACTTGAAGCTGGTGTCGACAAAATTGTCAAGTACTACAAGAGAAGTGTGGATTCCGATGTGTATATTATGGCAATGTGTATGTGACTTCTCATTTCAATCTAACTTACTACTGACAAACATTTTCAAGTGTTGGATCCAGTTCAAAAAGCAGCGCACATCTTGCGTTACTGGGGAAACAACCTGTATGACAAGGCTATGAAACATGCTGAAACCTTGGTATGTATTTGAATTTGAATGTTGTCTAACTCACTAACTAAGTAGTACTAGTACAAGGAACAGTATCTTGAGTTGAAAGGCAGCACTCAGACGGTCAAGCAGCCCAAACTGCCTGCAAAGTCCTTAGCATATGGAAAGATAGGAAAGCTGTTATGCTCACTATCTGACAATGATGACGACGACGGGCCTAACACAGCCACAACAATGGTGCCCAGTGACGCTCAACAACCATGGCTCAAAGACTTCCATGGCTACCTTCAATCAAAGGACCACCTTCCAGCCAACACGACTATCATTCAATGGTGGGGCACAAATGCAGACAGATATCTGGTCTGGGCTTCACTCGTGCGGGATTACCTTTCAGCCATGGCTACGTCCGTTTCAAGCGAACATGCCTTTTCGTCTGCTGGTATCACCATTAGCAAGCGTCGTAATCGCCTCAAGCCCAATATTGTTGAAGCATTACAATGCCTCAAGTGTTTGATTCGTCATGATTTACTCTTTCGCGAAGATCCGTCTGTTTTGTCTGAGGTTGGTAATGATGGGACGGGCGCAGAGGGTCTGGGCATGGCGAATGAAGACAGTGGGTGGGACAATATGATTCAGGACTCAGACTTGCCAGGATTGGGATTGGGTGAAGTTGATGGGGACGAAGATGTTGTATTTATGACACTAGACTAGGTTGGTCGTGAGTAAAATTGGTATTCTTGCTATTACAGACGAGCCGCGGCTCAAGCCCAAGCCCAACCTGGGCCCAACCTGGGCCGTTAATGATGGCTCAGGCTCACAATTGAGATGGGCCTGGGCCCTCATAATCTGGGCCTGACCCGGGGCTTTGAGCCCGACCTGGGCTGTGCACAACACTAATGGCATCCCTGAATGTAGGTTTTGGTGCACTCAAACACATATTTGATGAAATCAACAAGAACGTCGATGGCATGTTTTCCAGACAGGAGAGGGGGTAATCCATTGCTGTTGTTAATGGAGGGGGCCAGATGTTGTGGGTGAAGGTGAAGCTTCCACCTAAATTTCGTGGATGAGTACGAGTTATACAATGCCCAGACGTAGTTCATAACTAACCCTTTAGCCTTCGTCCATCCCTCGGTTAGGGCAGTCTCAGTGATGCTTTCATTGAGTGCCCCAGCACCAGCTGCTCTGACATTACCACTCTTGCCATAGTATAAGAGGGATGGTACTTCAGCCCACCGCTGACTTGCAGCTGTGCAGGCCATCTGAGACCAGTCAAAGTAGATCAATTAGATGGAATGAAGACCTCACCTCGTGACTCCATTGATCTCAGGAACTTGTCTGTGTTCAAGAATACTGCAACAGTACAAGATGTCGCTAAAGGTCAACCAATATCGAACACCAAAACGAGTTTAGGGAGGGCATGGCATGGCCAGTCAGTTTGAAGAGTGGAAATGAGAATTGCTTATGTATGATATGGCTGGTAGGCCGAACAATCCGCCCAGTTGGCCTGTGGGAACATAATCGAAAAGGGTCACTGCTGGCTTCTGCTGAGATGAAGCCTCCTTCTCCCCACTCACCTTCTCCCCACTAGTGACCAGCCAGTTACAGGTCGTGCATGCACACCCCTTGTGGTCACTGCAGGTTACACTCCCTGTGAGGCGATTGCCTGGGACGCAGTCACTGTCCAGGCACACTGATCAGTGGCCACTCCCTTGCCTACTCCCCAGACATCGCAGCTGGGAGCTTCCTAAACAGCACTGGAAGGATGTCGGTCAGGGTAGCGCTCAAGCCCCCTGACGAGAGCTTTCACAGGCTCGAAACCGTTCCTCTCAACTCCCTATCCCCCTTTGCGCTACCGTTCAGACCCCAATCCTTAGAGAAGGGTGCCTGACGGATGTGGCAAGGGGACTCGATAGTCCAAGCGTCCTCTCCCTCACACACACGCTACCTGGTTTCTCCCAGTCTCCATCAAGACAATCAAGATTGTGCCCAATCTAACCCCGCATGGCACTCCAAGCCTACCTGTATTGCACACTCATCAAATTCATATATCAGTGCTTGCGTAGAGTGGGTGGGAACCAAAGCTCCACCCTTGTTCCAGCTGACGATCAAGAATTTTTCAAAGCCATGAGCTGTCTTACCTGCACGTGTTCACGCCGTCCAAGCGATCAAGCCTTGCTTGCATCCCGTTGGTCGCCACCCTACCTCTCCCTCCTTTGAGAAGGTGACATCCGAGAAGAGATAACCTGCGGTTTGTCGAGCTTGCTGGACGCCCTCGCAAGATGTTGTGTTCAGTAATACCATCGAGCAACTCTCCCTTGGCGACAAGACAAGGATACGGAGGACACTGATGACAGTCAGGGAGGGTTCAAGATGCATCACACTGTGCGTGGAGGAACTCGATGACCATCGTCCTGAAGGTAAGCACGGGCGATTGGTGAAGATCTACATCTTGCTGACCTAACTGTATGCTACACACGATGGACTGAAGAACCAGGGTCTGCAAACAGGGCGAGCGTCAAGCTTGGGACACGGTTGGTATAACCTTGGAATGGGGGGAACGGCGCAGGCATGAACACAACCAAACGGAATCAGCGAGATGTACATGGCTCCACTCCTCCAGTTCCTTCACCTACCTCCCAATAGTAGTACAACACTCTGAGCAAAATCCGAGAAGATCGATCTCATGTCATATTGATTACGTTGAATTCAGTGGTGATGATGTGATCATAAGTGACAGAATCAATACGTGGACATGTAGCTATGAGCAGTGTGTGGGTCTTCATATGAAGCGAGTACACGTTCATGATACGTGGTGTCCAACCTGATTTGGAGTCCTGAGAGTTAGAAACGAGTTGCATATTCATAAGTAACGCCTGCTGAGTATATACTTACTATTCGGTACAGAAACAACACCCTGATTTCAGTCGGCTTCATGTGTGTATGGGTGTCAGCAGATACGTTCAGGCCAGCACGAGTCTGCGCCCATTTCGTACGCGAATTCGCGAAGCCACATCAAGATCCTCGTCACCCGTTGGAACTCCGCCTTTGAATGCTGGACCTGCTTCCTTCCGCAGTGATGGTCTTTCTGGAAAATTCGTCGAATGTGCCATGTCATCTCGAAACTTGACATGATTTTTAAGGTTCTGGAAACCACTGGGCGGCGGGAGTGCACTAACGCAAATCAATCTGGGTTATAACTTGTCCCAAATGGACGTTCTGCAGCACGTGGGGGCTTTTTTCTCCTAATGTCACACTGCAGTCAAAAGTTAGGCGCCTAGACGCCCGCCGCATAGTCTGCACGAAAAAGCATGTTCGCTAGATCCCAGACACATACTACTACCTCGCCTGAGTCTCACTCCCGGATCCCACAACCTGGCACACTTCATGGACAACGATTGCTCCCCTAGGACACACACCATACTCCTCATCCTAATCGCACTGGTAGCCATACTCATAGTCCTGCTCTGCGCCCGACTACTGCCAATTTCGCGATGCGATGACCACACCACGGAGCAAATGCCAAGACAGGAGGTACAGCAGCCCCTTGGCTACGAAGGCTGGAGTAATCTCACTCTTCTTCATAACTCTAGCTACGCGACGAGGAAGAACCTCTCGTGCCTCATGTCGAAGCGCAGGATACATTGCCTGGAGATCGTTGTGAGGATGCGCACGCAAGGAAAGCACAAGAACTCGAGACCGCCCGCGAGGCTATCGCAAAACTTGAGCAAGACCTGTCCGCTTCCGTCTTCCAGAACGCAGAGCTCCAGCGTCGATATGAGACATTGTACAGAGAATTGGAGGGCGCACGTCTCTTTCTCAACACCGCAGATACGTTTGCGGACGCGGAGATCATCCAGACGCTGGCAAAGCTCAATACGGAGCTGCAGCACACATCTATCTTGATGGCAGAGCGCGTCGTAGACGTCTTTACATTCGACGCAGCGACATCAGATCCAGAAGAGCAGACTCTGGTGGAACGGGCCTCGGAGAGTGTCAGTGCGGCCTTGGTGCAATTCTTGCGGACCGCGGGGCACAACGAGTCTGAACTTTCACTATATCTTCAAATTGCATTCCAAGCCTGCCTGGCACATCACGTCTGCTGGATCGTGTCTTCGTGGACTCTTGACAAGGGGTGCAATATGTTCATAAATGAGATATACCAAAGACTGCGGGAAGCAGGTAAGACATCCGTTTTCGAGGGTGACAATCGTTGACGTGCAGACGATTAACAGAGAAGCAAACGATATCTGGGCGCTGGCGTTCACTCACGCGCATCTATACCCTTCCTACTTGTGTCGGCGAACCCAACTCCTTTGTCGCCCCCGTCATCGAAGGGCTTTCAGAGATTCTGTTGGCTGTGGGATGTACCACCTCCCAAGCTGACATCGTATCGCAGCTCTCGTCCATGTTCGAAAACAAGATACTGACCGCTGTCTCGCTTGCTGGTCGACTCAATCAGATGATGAACGGGGTGGTCTCTGGCGACTTTGAGGTACTCGTTGTGCGACCCAGCGAGGCGTTCCACTGCGGGACAATGGAGGAGGAATCGGATGGCAGTGGAGTACAAGCGACGGGGGAGACGTCCCAGACTGTGCTGTGTACAAGCGAACTAGGGCTGGCGAAGCGGATTCAACTGGG
>JBBPMA010001181.1:0-12941 GCA_038090075.1 Xanthoconium purpureum | reverse complement strand
GTAGACTGAAACTACAATACATGAGCATTAGAGTAAGTAAGAAATGTGGCAACTCACCCACTGCCAAAGAGGGTGGAAACAACTGAGGTATCAAGAAGTGAAGTACAGGGTTAAGTAGTATATAGTGAAGGACTCATACCTCAATGAGTTTGAGTGGTGCAAAGTGGAATGAATAGTGTGGTAAAGTCCAAAAAGGGACTGCCAAGCAGAGAAAACACTTCTGAGTCTGGAACTCCAGGTTCCAGTGGTTTTGATGATTCTGAAAATGTAGGGTTTGGCTGGTTGTAACACTCTCAGATCTGGAAGTGGTATTTTGTCACTTAGCTTCCTCAATAACCAAGATAAATTAACCCCCTTTCCCCTTTCAAATATTCAAATACCCAGGATTTCTTAACAAGGGGCTGGCTGAACAGAATGGACAAGTAGCCACTGTTGTCATTGCTGGAGAAGAGGAACATAGAGTGGGACCTGGAGATATCCAAGGATTCTCATGCACTGTAATAAGGAAAAACAGAAGGGTAGGCATATGAATTTACCATTCCAGTTGGGGTATCCCAAGACAGACAGGCATTGTAAATGTGTGTTATGACTATAGGGTATATAGGGCAATGAATCCCTATACTGTGATGCAATTGTGATACTGAAGCCCTTATCCTTTGTCTATATGGATATTTCATGCTCCTGGCATTGCCACAGAAGCTCTTGTGCTGGTATTTGGATCATGTAAAAGTTAATGTGTTCTAAGATCAATGTGTGGTTTCTAGATTGAAAAGTTGTACCGGAGTTCTGACACTTCTGATTCAGAAATTTTGTTTATTGTCCAACTGTTCCCTTGCTATGTTTGGAAGGTTGTTTACCTAGTTATACATGAATATCTTAGTTGCTAGTAGTCATATACTGCCCTTCTGGACATGATGGGCGACTATTTGAGCCAGTATGTCAAGTTTGCTTAGTGCCATGATTTTCTGTTGCTCCAGAAATTGTAGCTCCTGGCAACTGTTAATAATACCCTGAGGATTCATGTGGGGGTGGAGAAGTCCCCAGTGTAATTATACAAAGAAATTCTGACCAGGCAAGTTGGTTTCACATTTTGGCTGGGAGTACCCTCAGTTTTGTAGCAAGGGTGTCATAGTAGGTCACAAATTCTTCTCATGTTCCTCTGAACAATGTCTGTTTGAGCCATCAGTATGCACAAAGATTACTGCAACATCAATGCAAGTAATCCCAATGCAAAAAGGCAAGGATAATTGGAGTTACCATCTTGTTTTCACAAAAGAGAGTCTCCAGTTGGCTCTTTTCTTTGCGATTGTGCTGTGTGTCTTCTGTAGTCATTTCAGTCATGGACGCATTGGCCATAGCATCTGTAACTGAGAATGGAAGATGTCAAGCATTTATAATAGAGTGCTAGGGAACTGCACAGGCAAACCTGTGGGTACCAGAGTGCTGACCTGTACCCATACACACATCTTACCTGTACCCACAGTCATGGGTACACAAGGATAGTGCCATTGTCATTGTTGCTCCATTGCCACTGCCACATTGTCAGGTGTGTGAGGGCGAAGGTGAGCAAGGGGAAGGATGAGGGGAAGGTATGAAATAAGGGCATGCAACAAGGGTGACTTGAACAGCATTGTTGTTATCATCCCATTGTCATGTTGTTGGGTGTGTGAAGACAAGGGTGAGTATGACAACGAGGATGATGTCCAGAAGATCGTGTCATCACCATTGTCCCATTGGCGAGTCATTGGGTGCACAGAGGTGAGGATGGCATCATCATCGGGTGTGTGAGAATGAGGGGGGGAAACAACTAGGGCAAGGACATCATCCTGTTGTCATGTTGTCATCCCATTATTGCATCACTGCTGTTGTGTCATTGGGTCACTTGAATGCACAAGGATGGTAAGGACAATGGTGAGGATGAGGGCACACAAGGGCAAGGACAGTGCTGTCATTTCATTGTCATGTCGCTGTTGTCACATTGTCAGGTGTGTAAGGGCAAGGACAGTAATGCAAAGATAGGGGCAATGACAAGAGTGAAGATGGTACCATTGTCATTCCCCCTTGTTGTGTCGCCATTGTTGCATCATTAGGCACATGACATGGGGAGATGAGACCAAAAATAACTTGGATTGCTGCAGATGATGATCATGACTGCTATGAGTAGCTATGCTGGACAAAGTGGCAGATGAAGCCTATGTTGATGATAGTTTGGCCTAGTTCTCCATTGTGTACATCAAATAGCTACACTTGGCAACTCATGTTATGGTTTCTCACTGAGGCTCAAGCCTTACAGAGCATGCTGGCCACCATGTTCATCCCAGATTCCCCTCCCTTGTACCCTCCATTGATACCAACATACTCCTCAACAGGACATACATATATCATTACCATGAGCACATTCTATGTTCATGAACTTTGCAAGCTCATCATCCTGATTGATGACCACATGGTACACAATGAGAAAATAATAACTGTCAAAGGTGTGGACTACCTCAGGGTAAGCAGTGCACACCATGATTCTCTCATACTGATGTATCTTATATACCATATGCCAAACATTAAATGGGATTATAACATTTGGGATTAATTTTGTTGACAGCTTTCAATGGGTGGAACTGACTCCAGGAGCACAAAAAGAACACATGTGGCTGCAGAAGAAGAAAAAGGAAGTGAAAGGTGAGTATTTGCTCAGCTCTTCATGTTGGCAAAATCTGAGCATCTCTATGATCTTGTAGCCAGTCAGGGGACACCCACTCCTGGTGTGAGCAGTGCAACTCAAGAGGTGGGTTTCAAATGGGTGAGCTTTGAGGTAGAACTGGATTTATCTGATTTTTTATAGCACATCACACTGGGAAAGAGAGACGCAAACAGAGAGCCTGAAGAAGGTCCTGCATGTTCGAAGAAGAAACAACAAGGAGACAACATCCTGACTCTATATCATGCAAAGCTATTGCATGACTCTGCAAAGGGCAGAGAGGAGCTGAAGAAGATCACTGATTGTCTCCAACTCTCCCTCAAAGTCATTCAAAATGGTGGGCCTGAGAGGACAATGCAGTATCATCTGGAATGATTTGAGAAAGCAGTGGGCCACAGTGAGTCAGAGATATCATTGGCTGCCTCAATGCTCATAGACTCGGTCAAATACTTATAGTGTACTGTTTGAAAAGATTTTCTTTTTCAATTCTTAGTGTCATTTTTTGCCTTGAGCAAGCACTGTGCATGCCCTGTTCTGATATTGGAACCTCTTTAGTGCCATGGGGAAACGTCGATATATCAGTGACAAGTAAAAGTGTTTCACTAAGGGCAATAACATTTTACAGGACAAGATCAAGAGGAACTTGAAGTGAAAAAGAATTGCAAGTGAGTGATGACATTGCCCTATCATGGTTCAACTGGTTATTCGCTTCTCTGAAAGGTAAAGCAATGACAATAAGACTCAGGCTAAGCTTAATTCTTGCTGGCATTAGTACCAGTTCTGCTACAACTCTAACCCAGAGCATAGTTGTAAATAACGATGACTTCAAAGATCCAAGGCAAGGTTTCGTAGGAGTGGACGGGATGAAGCAATAACATTCGAACATGTGTTATCCAATAACATGGGTGTAGCATGGGGCAAATGAATATATGAGGTGTCCTACTTTGCATGGCTGCTGTTTTGATTCTGTGACTTCTGGTCAAAACTGCGACCTCCTCCAGGTTGACCTTGCACTGGATTTCAACCTAACTATTACCAATTATACACAGGTACTACACTCCCCACAGTGCAAAGAAATATGTATAGTGTGTTCCTTATCCTAAGTTTGATTCTGTACCCTCTGGTTGGAGCCTTGGAGCCATATGGAGCAACCTTAATCAAGTATCATCTCAACACACATGGGTAATATGCCCACAGTGCAACTGATTGAGTAAGCAACATTGGTGCACTTGAAATTTCTCCAAATTCCCACAATATCAATATCACTCAAACTACCACTCACCTCTTCATCAATGCCTTTCACAAGCACATTTGCAACACTCACCCAGACTCACCGACCACACCCCACTTCATCACCCATGTTATCCTGCCTGGTGAGAATTCCAAGTCACTGTACACCATAATCTGATAAGTATGTGCCATCTTCAACATTGTCAAACAATGTCACTTTGACTTCACTAATCCATTCTCTCAACAACCCATTATGTCCTATCATTTTTCAGGTTGACAACTAGCGAGTACCAGGTAAACAAAAACAGTGATACCAGCTTCAGTGCCCATCTCCAGGGAAAGGCTGCCATCAAGGACTTTCTCCTAGCCCAAAGATGCACCTGGAACACCATCCTTTTTGCACTTGGTAGAGGCATCATTGGCTTCATTGCCGCTACCTTGAGTGTGCCCCACTTCCCCCCTTCACATCTGACACTCCAGCATGTGTGGCATGCACACCATGCAGATTCCCACCTCCTTGCTTGCCATGGTCAACTCTGCCATCAGTGGAAGGACAGCTATCAACACATCGCTTGGAAACAATCTCATTAGTGCATTCTGGCAGCCAGAATACATATTTATAGATGTAGCTTTCCTCGTGTCCCTCCCAAAATGCAAGCTTGCAAATGGTCTTGCAGAGATCATCAAGGTTCGTGTCTCCCCCTTCAATCACTGCTCACCCTCACCATTCCACAGATCATGGCCATCGGGAATGAAGACATGTCTGTGCAAGAACATGCTGTGGATCCACAGAATTGCAAACCAATGTGTCAAAGAGTGCAACCATATCAAGGTGATGAGAGATCAACTGGGTGTGTTGTTCAATCATGAGCATGGAATCATTAACTAATGCCTGTTTGGGGTTGAGATGGATGAGTTTGACAACGTTATGGACTTCATTAATGTGTTATGATGACCACCTCCAACAACACGACATGACAATGGCAACTGACTGAGGCAGGGTACCAACCTACTTGCCAACATCTCCTGCACTCTGAGTCTTGCTCCCACCCTCCACCAGGTCCTTTTTCCTTTTGAGCCTGATCACTCATCTTCTGCTCCCACCAGGCCCTTTCGAGCCTGGCTGCTTGTCTCCCATCCAACCATGTCAATCTGAGCACAACTGCTCATGTCCCACCTCCACTAGGTCCTTTCGAGCCCAATTGCTTGTCTCCAACTCAACTTCCATTTGAGCACTACCGTCTCCCTCTTGAGTGCAATCACTTGTTCCCTATGTCCACCATGTTGTTTCCAGCCCAACAGCTCATCTCCCACCTCTTCCATGCCCTTTTGAGTCCAACCATGTCCATTTGAGTGCTCCCACCTTGGATGGTGTCTAGTCGAGTCCAGACACTCTCCCTTTTCCTGCTACACCACTTTTTTTAGTTTCTATTACCTTTCCCCCTGAAATGCAAATTTTTGCCATTCCTTGGACTTTCTCATCACCACTTTTCTGCTACTTACAATATGGCAGCCAGTGTGTTGAGGCACCATATATAATCTACCACTTTTTTGTACTTATGAAACATGACACATCACTTTACCAAGCTCAAAAAAGCTTAAAAAAGCAGTATTTCAGCAGTGGACCTAGCATGCTACCTGAGGGTCCCTAAATTTGGACAGTAAATCAAATATATAGTGCCACATATACAGTTGTCAGGGCAAGTTGCATGGCTGCTGCATGCAATGTTACTACCTGCAATATACTAGCAAAAAAGAGTTTCAGATTCCACCAGGTGCAAGTTCCGATTGTCAAGTCACAGGTTGTGAAACATGTGGTACAGAAGTCTTTCAATGAGACTTTACATAGACTAGTGTACGACATAGTATGACATACAATTTCAAAAGCCCTATAAAGTTCCTGACCTGAGATCAATGGCCCTCCATGCCTTATGAAATAACCTGAGCCTTATTCCCACCCTTCTCAGCTTCTGAAATATCTCTCAGATATATTTCTCGAGTTTTGTGTTTCCAAAATGCCCACCCTGCATTACCCAGATGATCATTCTAATTATCCTGTCCATTTGACTCTCCTTGAGTTTGTAGATGAAGCTATTGAATACTACAAAACTATGTTGCAGGAGCATACTCTGAATGATGAATGCAAGTTTCTCAAATTCCTTTTAGCTGGTCATTGAGGCTTATATTGAAAGGAGCAAGATACCATAACCCTTGATATGTTGTGAGAACAAGAAAGTATCCAAGAAGTCACAATGACTCGTGACTTTGATGGATTGTTTGGAACAACCTGCAGCCTTCCCTACACCACTGCCCTTACAGCCTGGCCTATATCACCTCCCACAGACATGTTCACCATGCAAAGTCATAACAATCATCCTGCCCTTGACATCCACATGAGTCATTTATTTTATGAGTTCTGTTCCATACAGATTCTGACTATCATTAAAATAATCAGGTTCACATTCCTATGCACTCATTCCACACATAGTCCTCGGAAATGTTACAGATCGGTCCATTGTCCATGTCTTTTTCCTCCAAATGTACCAGAGAGACGAGTTGAAGGATATCTTGAAAAAGGATCTGGAGTCTATATACAATGACTGTCTGCATCCCCTTATCCTGCATCTCATGCCAGATGAAGGTTCCCTCTGGCCTCTGGACTATAATGCTGCTCAACAGATGGGCTGAAATCCTCCATGTCATCTCCAACTCCCCTTTTTTGACATTCCCCCACATCTTTTTGATGAATAGCTCATTTGTATTTACAATGTGTTCAAAGTCTGTGTTCCTATTTCTGACATGCATACTTTGGTCATGAACTGCAAGCTTGGAAGGCAATAGCAGTTCCCAATGTAGATGGAAAGGGTGAAGAGGATGGGAAAAGTCATTTTGCTTATAAGCGAGCTCACACTTTGGAGGACCTTACTTGAGTTTTGGACCTGGAGTTGGTCAACTAGGATGATTGGGGAATAGATGTCAGATTGGCTTTTAGAATCTCCAGAAAGGTTGTTACCTGGAAAACACAAGGTCACAAAGCCCTTATTTACTTTCTTTTGCCAGAACTCCAGAACATCCCAGATATTCTTCATGGCAACAAACATTATGTTGTTGACCATGAGATACATCTCAAGGATATTTCAGGTTTCCGTCAGACTCCACATGACCATTTGAATGTTTTTTATTACATCCAGACCTATACTACCTTGAAGGACGTTTCAAATGAGCTCTATAAATCTCCTAGGAGTCCCTTGGAGTTACTCATGGATCATTTTTTCCAGAAGCTCAAGAGGGATGTTAGGGAATGAAGGAAATTTCTTTTAGCTTTTATTACAAACAACAAGGACACACCTATCCATAAGGAATGTTGTGCAAGGCTCAAAGTTCATGTTCCCTTGGCACAAGTACCTTAAGTGTTGACTTACTTCCCTTTGGAATTAGTCAATTAAACCATGGTGCAAATTTCCTCTACCAATTGGTGGTTAGTAAGCCATACTTTCCATTTAGAATACAAATTATATCAATCTACCCTGCAGGACTATAAAGTATATGTGTCTGATTGCTGTGTCTCAAATCATATCTTATTTTGATGACATGCCCCCCAAGAAACCCTTTTTGGAGCGCACCCTCATTCTAGCTGCCATGGCCATCTGGATCCTAAATGGTCTGCATGGTAATCCAGATGACCTTTTATATGATTTGTGCAAGCAGGTATCTCCTCAGGTCCTTTGGGATCTGAACGCTGATCTATTTGATCTGGAAGTGTCCACCCAACCCCTCATGTATGACACTGGAATATATTTTCTCTGTGATGTGGTGTGGGATACAGACCAGGAGATATATCATATTTCAGATCTCAAGAGATATAAATTGGATATGCTCACTCACTTGTTTGGAAGAGCTATAGTGAATGAGGTGTATGGCCCTCCATCCAGCCTGTAGACAAGCCAATTCTTTTGTCTCTATACTATGTGTACAATTCATTGGTGAATTTAAAAAGAAATGACCACATTGCATGCTACCTATGATCCTTTTCTTCACTCATGCATCAGAACCACCGAAATCCTCCAGCACTACCCAGCTGAAGAGGGACAATGGCACAAAGTCTCTATGCAGGCAATATGTTACAATGGTAATCTCTGGGAGCATTGGGAAACTTCACTCTAGTGATTCCATTCCAAGAAGTGACCCTGCTTTCCACTATGGAGTGATGGGCAACAGGATCTCAAAAGCTACATTACATGGTCAAGTGAAGTTGTAAGCATTAATGGGATCTAACTGTAAACAGTTCAATACTTATTGAGCAAGGAATGTCTGAGAATTTTTATTGCTAGTGAGTCTTTACAATGGGCTTTCCGAGAGGCATTCCGCTTAGTTCCAATGCAAAACTGCTGGGTTCCTGCTCCTTTCTGTTACATCTCAAAGTCAACTCAAGTAGGGATGTGTCTTGATTCAATAAAAAGTGATGGTGGGATGGACAATGTTCTGTTCACCTTGAGCAGCATTCAGAGTAACTGTACATTAATCCTCCAGATGTTAACCACATCTATTAGCAAGAACATTTTAGGAATTTGCATTCATCCTCCAGACTATCCATGGATGCATAATACTGTGTTATCTCCCAAATGAGTTCTGAGAAGTTTACTCAACTCTTCTTGGTCTCAGGGTAAAGTCTTATTTTTGTTCAAAGAGAATGATGATCAGTATGGATGGTCTGCAAAGTGGGAGAGGACTGAACAAAGTCAGGTGAGGGTGTTAAATAACTATGTATACTGTTTTGAGGGATTGAAATCTATTGTCAAGAGTCCATAAAGTAAAATAATCAGTCAGGCTGTCATAATTCTCTGGATCTTAGCAACACTTTCTACAGAAGCAGTGTCAACCTAATCCTAACCCTGACAAAGGCATGGAGGGCCATTGACCCCAGGCTAAGAACTTCATAGGGTGGCTAAATAAATTATATGTCATACTCTGGCATATGCTACTCTATGTAAAGCCTTATTGAGAGCCTTCTGTTCGTGAGATAGGACTTCAAGATTGAAACTTGCATTCTGGTGAAATCTGAAACCCTTCTTTTGGAATAGCTTGTAAGGCAGTAATATTGCATGTGGCCATGTGGCTCTTCCTGACAAATGTGGCACTACGTATTTGAATTTAAGTCTGAATTCAGAGACTCTATTATATAAATGTGATGTTTATAGACTTCTGAAACTGAATATCTAAGTAAAATTTACCTCAATACATATAGCACAAGAGCCAAGGGAGAGGTGAACTATAAACTATATCACCAGCTCTATAGAAAAAACGCCATGCCTTCACTGTCTCTTGGTGCCACTCTGTTGATCTTAGGAAAGTTGGACGGCCTGCCATGGACCTCCATCACATGGCAGGGCCACACCTGCACCCTGGGCATCCCTTGGCATACAGAGCCAGGAGCAGGACCAGATGAACCAGCCCCACACATTCCAAAATGGACAACAAAGACAGCCCAGGGTGTGAAAACATATGCTCAAAATCTTTGGTCTGCAGGGAACACAGGAGCACAAACCAGCTACTTGGCATGGACATTCTCAGACAATGACACTGCCGGTTAGACTTCTTGGAGTGAGTGGGTTAAGGACAACTGGGGGAAAAAGTGGAACATGAACCATGTCGTTGATGAGGTCTTCATGGAATATAAATGCTCTCCATATGATGTGCTCACTCATGCAAGAATGCACAAGGTCAGTCTGCTACTTCCCTCACATATGAAAGTGCATTGTTGATTCCACCTTTTGACTAATAGCTACTGACTATAAAGGATTCCCAAGTAACCCATTTGGTGATGATGCCCCTTGCACATGCCCTTTTTGAGGATTCCGCTTACAATGAAGAGGATTGTAACTTCCTCACACTGGTAATCAAGAGCTTCATTGATACGGTGATTATTCAAACTTGGAATTGATACCATAAGGGAATATCCCAAAAAGTGCACAGTTGGAGAAGGGCCAAGTCTCACTGGAGGAGGAATGGAAAGGTTGATTGGGTCAAACCTGGTCTGCATGGCCAAAAAGTTCTGACTTATGTTTTCACCATCTAGCCCTCACACAGGATGGTGCTAGCCCTTCAGTGAAGATACAAGAACATGGAGAGCATCAAACAGCTGGAAGAGCAGCAGAAAGCACTAGAGGCAATGCTTGCTGTTGCTTAAAAGGACAACAGTAAACAAGAGAAGATCAAGAGTATGTAACTTCTGCTTCTTGGATATTCTAGTCTGGGGTGATGATGAGGACTTTACAGAGCTCCCAAAGGATGTGCAGGAGATTAAGCAGCTGCTCAAGGTCGTCCTGGAGATTGTTGATCCTGGAGATGCATGTACTTGTATGGAAGTCCCAGAAGGTTCTTCCCTGGATCTGAATTGGCAGGAAGGGATGGAGGAGCTATCAGAACTATCTGAAGATCAGCTGTGGACCAGTATGGGTTTTAAGGATACCCAGGAGCTTCCATTCTTCCAGAGGTATACTGATTCAGATGGAATCATAGATCCTTGGAGCAACAAAGGCGAGAAGTGGCTAGCGTCAGAGAGAAATCCAAGGGAGATGTTGTGGCCTCGCTGGCTTCAACTTGTCAGAATTTATCAGATGCTGGAGAGAGCATTTGAGAGTGAACCTGTTCTGCTCATGGATGGGGTCAGTATCAGAAAGACCTATCAAATGATAGGCTTCATCTCATGCATTGCTTTCTATTGTTATTTTTTCAAGAAAAATGGCAAATTTGCTGGTTCCTTTGGTATGTCCCCATTCATTAATGAATGGAAACCTGCCTCACAATGCCTTGGCTATTATAGGCAACAGAAAGTGGCAGGGTCAGGATGGAAACATCCCTAACCAGCCCTTTTTGATCATATGCCCTGTTAGCCTTTACCATCAGTGGACAAGGGAGATTCAATGATTCCTTGTACAAGGATTGTTTGATTTGTTCCCTTACATGGGCAAGCTCTGCACTAGATGAGGCTGGTGGAAGGATATTTTCAGCAAGAGTCTGCATGAGCCCAGCCATCACATTATATTGGCTGCAGAGAATGTGAGTGTACAAAATGCTGCATAGACTTGTGACCAATTGTGAATTGTGTTTTCAAGCTGTCCAAGATGATGCATCTGAATTATTTATAGATGTCCTTTGGGACATAGGAGATCAACTGAAGAGAGCTCCTGTTTATGAGACCTGCATATTGACTATGCTCTACAACCACAGTTATCTTGCCATGATAATGAATAAGGCCCAGGTAGCACACAAGCTGAATAAGGTACACACTGCAGCTTATGCCCTCCATGCTCAGTCAGCATGTATGGTTGCCATGACTGCCACACCTGTCATGAACAAATTAGAGGTCAATGAGGTGTTACATGCCTCAACTTCACTCCTTGACCACTTTGCCTGCAGAATTTATGGCTCATGGGACACTTTATGAATATTAGTGCCTTCTCAAACAAGTCCATGTTCAATCAGATGAAAAGGGAGTTGAACTGTGCACTTTCCAAGGACCAGAAAGTGGAGTGCCAGTCTGACAATGCTGGAGAACAACTATAAAATCTATTTTCCAGTGAAAACACCCATGATCCAACACAGACTGAGTTCTATCCAAAACTTCAGAAATACATCTCTTGGATATGCCAAAAATTTTCTAAGAATGTCATCCGTTACATTTTGGATTCCAAGGATAATCTGGGGCGCAAGATCTTCAGCATGAAACTTAGGAGAAGGATGTATTAAACAAGCTCACAAATCAAATAGTGGATTATGCTCTGCTTACTACTGTAGTCAGTGCAGGCAAGGTGAGGTTTCACATCAGGAAAATTTTGAAGAGAAGATAATGGTAGATAATGATATATAATCCCTGGCAGACTAGATATTCCTAGTAAATATTCACTATTTACCTTCCATTAATATTAATTAATTAATATTAATTGTCAATGATGATGGATCATCACAGACAATAGCATATTATTCTTTATTTACCCTCAATAATTAATTATGAAAGATTATTGTTGCTTTAAAGTTTTCCTGATGTAATAGTAGCAGTGTGGTTCAACATAACTCGAATATGGTGGA
Source organism: Xanthoconium purpureum (assembly GCA_038090075.1). Classification (NCBI taxonomy): domain Eukaryota; kingdom Fungi; phylum Basidiomycota; class Agaricomycetes; order Boletales; family Boletaceae; genus Xanthoconium; species Xanthoconium purpureum. The sequence continues at coordinate 928 of JBBPMA010001181.1, read as the reverse complement.
TGTCAAAAAATGCGGTTTTCGTTAGCTGGTTGGGTGGGTATGGAGAGGCAAATGGGAGGGAAGAAAGGAAACCAGACCGATTGACGCTGTCAACACACTGCATGCCGTGGACTGCTGGCCCTAGAGAGGGTGTGAACACAGTTGTCCAAATGGATCTTGAGCAGTGTCCCATCTTCTATCTGGACATGTGTTGGCCTTGGCTACATCAAGATCTACCTAGATCTGGTCATGTCATATTGAGCCTAGAATCAGCACACACAGCGAATCTGAGTTGAATATTTAACTCAGAAATTGGATGTTATATCCCTTTCACATGATACACAGCTGTGGGCATTTGATAAGGATAACGAAACCAAGTTTCACCATTTCACTGGATCCCAATCACTTCCCAACAATGGCATAGCGTCAGAAAGCTCCCTGCCTCACGTGTGGCACCCATTTGGTCATGCTGCGAAATGAATTCCCAAAGTGAAGTGTGACAAACAGGTTATGACTGCCCACATGGCATTCTGAGCACACACGTTGATGGAGAACCCCACTCAACAGAAGTTTGGTAGGTGAGGAAGCCCTGAGGCCGCTGTAGAGCCCCACGTCTCCCTAGCCTTGCAGGTGACTATCCTATGTCAGTCCACCGTTCCTATCCCTTCCATTATCCTTTACAGAGCACCCGCACCAATCCGCCATCCTTGCTGAGCATCCGCTCACCCGGAAGCTCCAATCCGTTGTCCGGATTCACCCGGAAGCTTCGTCCTGTCCTAGATCCCTGTCCTCCTCGTCCCGGATTCGTTGGTAAGTCTCTCCTTATCCTTCTATGTCATGTAGGACCGTCTAGTACGACCATTCCGCTCCCTTACTACGTCCTGTCTTACCTACCCATGGACTTCTCTCTTCCGTTTCTTCCGTCTTGTCAGTCTCGGGTGTGCCCGGA
>JBBPMA010001180.1:0-12948 GCA_038090075.1 Xanthoconium purpureum | reverse complement strand
ATTAAAGAAGCTGTTTTTATTTTTAGCCCGACTGCCTGGCACCGTAACAACAGCCCCCGCACTATGTCCACCCTACCCAAACGTGGGCCCGGACAACCAAAAGGAACAAAGAACCTGCCCGGCACCAAACAGGCCACGTAAGAACAGCGAACCTGCTCAGCCCGGAAAGGCTGCTGATATGGGTAAGTTACGCGTCTTCTAGCTGTCTCTCCATGTTCATACTCACGCTGCACCTCTCACACAGGCACCGCCGCAGGTGAGTCGCTCCCTCCATTCCTGTGATGTCATAGGCCCCACACCCTAACTGAACCAGGCACAAGCGGCTTGGTGCCAGCGAGTGAGTGTGCCAGCAATGCACTGACGTCCGTGCCCCGAGTGCTAGTAGCTTGGCGCCAGCAAATGAGTGTGCCACTGGCAGCAACATGCCAACATCCATGTACCCACCTGCCGTAGGCGGGCCAACGAGGCCACCGGATGTCCATCGCAGGCGAGTCCAGCGCTGTCGCAGCCCTCGACCATCAACACAATGTACGCACGCTCGCCTGCACCCAAACCAGTAACGCAACGCGAATCCCCTCACTCGATCAACCCCAAACAAGAGCACACAACCACGCCGCTGTCCCGATGAGACCTCACCAACGTTTATGGGTCCGATCTGACTGCCGCCGATGCTCTCGATGACGAGGAGGGCTTGGAGGAAGACATAGCAGATGAATTCACACACAGGAGTGACGAGGAGGCAGAGGATGGTAGCCAGGGGCCGCAGAGGTGCCAACAGCGCACAGTGTCCCAGCCTCCACCCACTGCAACCGAATCGAGTGGATTGGGTATCTAACATACACGCCTTTTGCAGTGCTACTCGTTCCAATGGAATTAAATGGCCCCTTGTGTCAGTTTGAACCACCAGTGTGGTTTCGAGGCTGGCACTGATTAGGGCAGTCCGACTATACCTCTAGGTCCTAAGACGCAGTCACCTCTGTCACACCATTAATACAAACACTTGCAAAAGTGTAGCATTTGGATGATGGGAACTACATTCCACATAAGGTAAGTCCCTTAAGTCTAATTCAAAGTCCGATAAGTCCTAAGTACCCTTCCAATCGTCTACAATCAGAATCAGGGCAGTCCGACTATACCTGTAGGGTGTGATTACATAACATAACTGGTGCGGTACTCGGATCGGGGGCCTTAAAGTAAACTGCTTCCAAGTTCGCTTCCCCAGCCGCCGGCGCGTGGGCAGAAGTTTTGATTTAAAGTCTTGCGTACGACCAACAAGTTTCCTGACACCGGTAGTAAATTATCTGACGTCCCAATCACTGCTACAGAAGGTGTGTATGTTTCACTGGCGGGCGCTCGAGAATGAATTAGAATAACACCTGACCTTATGATACAGATTGCACCTGTTTCCTGGAGTCCCTGATGGAGCCAGAAACCGAACCATTCTACACACGCGTAGTCGCCACGTTTTTCATTTTCGTGATTTCCCTCTTGGGTGAGGCCCCCTTATGATCACAGTGACCACTGCGCTTGCGACTGACGTCCTCATGTCAGCGGTCTCGTTCCCCACCCTCTCAAAACGAATCGCATGCCTTCGCATACCCAGGATTATATTTTTCATCGGGAAACACTTCGGAACGGGTTTGTCTTTGCCATTCAAAACGCTCTGCGCGCATTTGATCGATAACGTTCCCGCAAGGCGTCATCTTATCCACGGCATTTGTACACTTGCTACAAGATTCGTTCGAAGCCCTCAGAAGTCCACCAGTGCTGGCTCGCTGGGAAATTGGCCATCATGTTGGCCTGATTGTGTTCGTGTTCTTCTTTCTATTTTAAGCACGAAGCGTATTCATACTCCCATCAGACTGTGCTCTCTGTTGGCCATATTTTTGATAGAATGCAAGTGTTCTCACACACACACTCTACCACGTCTAATCGTACGAGACTTGTAGACGTATCCACGTCTTATGTCCACCGACTGCATTCCTATAGCTCACCGTCTTCGTCCACCGTACCTACCCCAAGAGACGAATTCCCTGAAGATTTAGAACACACAGCACCCTCCCCCAAATTTGCCAACGAACAGCATCTAAATCCGGAGCAAGCACCGCTTATAGGAACAAGGGACTCTCATTGTCCACCGAGTGATCCTCATCTCGACCGGAGTTCTTTGTATGGTGCTCTGAATGGCAGTGCATCAGAATATTTCGAGGGTCACCACAGACATGAATCACGAAATTTACATTTGTCGCATCACGAACGCACTCGACCTACAACCATGTACGGCCCGGGGGAGTTTGCCCAAGGTCAACCTAGCGATGTGCCACATGTACACTACGTTGCATCTGGGCATCATCATCAACGCATGTTTGAGGATGCCGAAACCGTCGCGGGTACACATGAACATCATTTCCACCATCATGCTGATGGGCACGAAGATTTCAAAGTGGGAAAAAAGAGGCAGGTCGTTGGCATACTTGTGAGGTTTAAATTGGTTCGTAGACTTGCTCATCACTCATGCCCGTCAAGGTATTGCAACTGGGCATCATGATCCACTCATTAGTCATCGGTTTGACCCTGTCGATAACGTCGGGTCCAGACTTTAGTGCGTCGTTATCAATCCTTTTGTTGTTTACTTGCTAAAGCGATGATTGTACAGCGACCCTTTTAATTGCCGTGATATTCCACCAGCTCTTTGAAGGACTCTCGTTGGGCATAAGAATAGCTTCCCTGCCTCCGCTTCGGGAATTCAAATACTTGAGTATGCTCAAACCCACGCTTGCATGTCTGTTTGCCGTCACCACGCCCGCTGGGATCCTTCTTGGGATACTCATTTTTGCGCACAATAACGACACGGGTACGGACTCAACTGCTCACTTCACCCTAGCTCAGAACTGGCCTAATGCATTCAACTCACAGCGCACTTGCGTCTCACTCAAGGAATAATGTCCGCCGTCTCTGCAGGCATGCTTACATACGCTGCCTGCGTCGAGATGCTCGCTGGCGATTTCGTGATGGATCCGATCCTGTGGCAGAACAGTGTAGCGAAGCAGGCACTTGCGCTCTTCAGTTTGGCAGCTGGCGTCACTGCTATGGCGCTGGTGGGATCCTAGGCTCGCGCTGGGTCTTTGATTTGTTGTTTTTTGTATAGATAGTGTTTGCTCTTAACTTTGACATCTTAGTCGATCATGAGGTGGTGTCACGCCTGGAAAGTTGAGGGTGGACCGACCCGGAGACCGCATTACTGGATTGTGCAAGACACGCAACACGAGATACAATCGCGCAGTGAGATTGCCGTATCGACAGGATAGAAATAAGGCAGGCGAGAGACAAGTATACGGAGATCAAAAGTAGATCAAAAATTTGATGAGATAAACCTAGAAACCATGGCCGCTCGTCTCCCGGAATACCAACTCAAACAAACATTTCCGTCCTCTGATAATACATCTTGAGACAAATACCAATGATACCGGAGAGAAAAAGGAAGATGACAGGGCGCATCAAGCTCATTTGGACGCGCGGTCGGAGTCAAACCGTACGCGTGAGATCGAGCACGTTCTGCGAGCGAGTAACAGGCCTGGCAGCCAATGCGCCCGAAGACGCTGAAGAGCGGAGCTTCTTGCGTTTCACGCGTTCTTCGGGTGGGTGGGACTCTTCACGCTGCACAGGGGTAGGCGTCACTGGCTCCTTGGCATGATGAGCTCCCCCACGCGTCGATGGAGCGCCTTCGTCCTTTTCGTTCTCCCAAGCGCGCTTCTTACCTTTTCTGACACAGAGGGAAGAGGGTGTCAAGGAATGGGTAGTGACGACATCAGGGAATGCGCCCCAAGAAGACAGCGAATCTGGGAAATCGGAGGAAGAAGACATGCCGGTGGGGAGCGAGGGTGACTTTGCGTAAATGAGATAGTCCGGTGGGAGAAGGCGCCCGAACGCGTCCGTTTGCATGGACATTGACAGCTGGCGCTGCCTAGCGATGATATCGCTTGGTCCGCGAGAAGAACGACGACGAGGGGATGGTTGAGACGGATTAGGCCAACGCAGGGCGGGTGCGGCAGGGCGCGATCCTCCTGCTTCAGGACCACGACCACAAACGCGATGGATCTCGCGCCAATCGATGTCTTCCAGAGAACCTCTGAAAGCGCCTTCTCGACGCAACGGCCTGGCGCTCTTGAAGGTAATAATGACGTCCCCTTTCTCGTCACGGATGGTTGGCTGATAATCAGGACTGCCAGGAGGATGGATGGTGACGGTTCGCGGGCCGCCGGGAAACGAAATGACAGCCATCTTGGAAGCTACGGGGTGTAAAGTGGGGTCGGTGGCAGAAGGTGCCGGTGCGGGGCAAGGGGCCGGTATGGTAGAGATGTTTGCTTCCTCCTCCATCGTAGCGCGAACCTTCTGTTGCTCTGTTACAAGCAGGTCGCATGCCTCTGTGCTGGCGGAGATCTGGGCCGTCTCCTCTTTCAGAGTCTCTGCGCATTCTTGGAACTCGGCGAGCTGCGATTCGCACCTTGCGACCCTCCCATGGAGTAAACTGATTTGTAGGAGCAGTTTTCTAGAAGGAGATTAGTCGACGCGGAGGCATTGGCAAGCAGAATGACGTTACCTGACGAGGGAGTCGTTGTCTTGAGTGGCTCCTTCGAAGAGGAGCTCATCTATAGCAGCTTCGACCGCTGCCTGAGCAGTCTTCATGTCGTCGATCCGCCCACTCTGCATACCCTCCCTGATATTTTGGAGGAGCGAGAGCGAAACGGTGTCCATGAGTGCACTTGTGTTGTTCATGGTGATGAGTAGATGAGTGATGTTGGTGTTGGTAGGTGAGAGTGAAGTGTCTAGATTACGAGTTCGATTGTGGGCGAGGGAATGGTGGGCAGTGTGGAGCGAATGTGGTGTTTTTATCCACAATCATCCGCGACACTTCGGCCCACATGAGTGTCAAAGCGGAAGAGACGCTTGGACATGCCAGACAACAGCGCTTGGACGGTTTCACCAGCAGCAAGGTTCTTCATCTCACCTTGGAAATAGCGGCCCTCATTTGGGGTAGGACCAAACCCCAAGGCAAGGGCATGTCAATGTCGTCACTATAATGCATAGGCCGGGCAGCCTGAGTCCGGTATGGGTCATAACTTACCATGGCAAGTACCGAGTCGTTGTCAGTTGACATTGCTTTGACCTCGGGTCCAAGCGGAACAATTGAGCTCGTAAAGCGTTGCTACTGATCAAGCAAGGTCTTTACTAGAGATGCGGCAGTGCAGAGTCCGAACCGGTTCAAGTGCCAGGAAGGGTTGACGTCTTGACGATGACAACTGAACGTCAGTCTTGTCGGAAGAAATACAAGACACTCACCCGAACAAAACTACCATCCTAGTCTTCACCGGCAAGTCTCGTCTGATGTCGAATTACTGGCTGGTATTGCGTCGCCCAGCTAGTATGCTACTCAAGTTACAACATTGACGGGAGGACGTTGTTTGATTCCTCTTCTAACTTGTTGGAGTTGCAGCCGGACCTCGTGGTCAGGCCTCAGGTTCCTTGTTCTGCACCGCCATCGTCGTCCAGTCTTGCATTCTCCATCCAGGACCACGAGTCTCTCGCCGCACGCACCAGGATTTAAAACGCGTCCACCATCGAACTAAAGGCTGTAACGACATCATCGTGAGCAACTTCCCACTAGAGTCTAGGGGAGGCTTATACGCACGACATGTAATAAGGGTATATCCGTTGACTTCTTACTTTCTGGTGCTGGTCAACCCTCGACGCGGCAGACAATCAAGCACGTCCGGGACGGTCCAACGTTGTTGAAGACTTGAAGTCTTTAGTCAACTACAACAGGTCTCTTCACTGGTAGGCCACGCCTATACAACTTGTTGGTATGTACATCGCACCTCAAACGCGCCAACCCGATCTTACATGAATTGTCTGGTCATAGCGCAGAATATATGCCCGAGCATAGGCCACCCATGGACCATCATTCACGCAATTGAACCTCCAGACGTATCTCTCGCCCCACAAGAAATCCCCATCCTGATGCTACATTCCAAGCAATCAGGAACGCGCTCGGAATCTGAGCACACAAGACCCCGCTGACACTGCGCGAGCGAGGTCAGAACATCGTCAAAATCCGCACGCCATTTTCTGTGGTAATGTCAGTGGGATATGCTTGTGATGACGCATCGACGCACCCGGACGATTCCATCATTGTGGCAGCGTTTGCTATCCAGGTCGCTCGAGTTATCGTACCGACAAGCTTGCTAACAAGATTCTGCGTGTCAGTAAGCTTCCAGCTCGTCCGCTCATAGAGGAATTCGTTGGAGGCGTCGTGCTTCATGGATGCGTTCACCCTAGCCGTTGCGTTTTCGGTGCTAGTGGAGTGACTTGACTTAGAGAGCGATTTCGGTCGCACGGTTTATATACCGACGAGCAGCTTTTGTGGAATTCTTTCTAGGGTGGCGCACTCTCGTAACAACGCGTTGACGGAGTGCTCAAAGGGCTATTGTCATAATGTTTCTTGGATTCCAGACAGGTTTCGTCCATGCTGGGAGATTTATGTAGGGGCTGCATAGTCGATGCCTGGCAACAGCTAAGGCCAAAAGGCTGTTTGGGAACGTTGCTTTGTTCTTTTGTTGGCTACGCGAGATGACATGACGAAGTTATTTGCGAACAGGCGACGTGCAGCAACAAGGAACAGCTTCGAATACTCATGTAGCTGCCCGTCGCATCAAGTTTAGGACGCATCACCTGTCGGGTGATCATCCGCGTATCCCCGAGCAATGCCACTGCGACCCTGTTCTAATATGCTAGGCTCATGCTCGCCGATTCTCGCTTCTAAACCTTGAAACGATCGAGATTGCAGGTACAGCGCTGTCAAACAATACATGTAAGGTGACAAAGCGAACTTGCTTGTGTGCCACAACACGCACCTGCGGCACTCTCCTGAAGTACTGTCATTGTCCCATCTTGGTTCCGAAGAACCATCGCGTTCGGGGACGACGTGTCGCCGTCGGAAGGCTCAGAGGCTGCAGGAAATTAGAGATCGGGTGATCGGGAGTATATTGGTATCTTACCACCGAACCGCCTGGCGTGGCGGTATTTTCCGGTGATGAGTGAGAATGTTGGTTGGTCCGGATCCCGATCTTCCTCCTCGATTGAAGTGTCATTGTGCGCTTTTCGAAGTGGTCGAAGTCAGAACATGTGATGATTGACGATAAGGATACAAACAGTCGTATTCAGTGAGTAGTCGTCCAAAGTCTAGGACGTAACGACCACTCCATGTGCTCTCGGCTTGGAGTGCGACTTCCAGCTCATATGGTGTGATTATTGGTCGATAAAATTCCTGTAAAAACAACTTTGGAACAAAACGATATGGTGGCCGATTGGTGACCGTACTTTGGAATCGATGACGCTGTTCTCTGGACAGGCCGCCAAAACGAAGCATTCAATCTCCATAAAGTTCGCCAGCTTTGCAGGATTGAGCTTGCCAACACTGATTGTGTAGCTTTTCTTCTGTGCTTTCTTGAGGATCTTGCGAAGATGGGATATGAGAGGTAAATAAGACGCTGTCAAACGTTAGTCAGGAAAGAGCGATCGTGGGGCACAGGTACTTACAGACGCCGAGCGTGCCCACAAGGATACCGAACACGTCAGCATCGCGCGCTTTTTGAACAGTGGCAAAACGCCTCATGAGGAGCCTATTCGTTCGCTCCGACTCTAGTCTCGAGGATTTAGTGACCGGGTTGTACGAGTAAACCTGTCAGTAACAGTCGTAAGCCAGCTGGCATGGAAAATCATCAACCAACCAGGCTCACATGACTCGAGGAATGGGTCATCAACAGGTTCGTGAGGGTAAGACTTTCCTCGCCAATGTATACGATGGTGGTTTGGCCCTCATCAGTCTTGGAATCGGTATCCGAAGAAGGAAGTTCTTTGGCTTCGGTGTCGCCAGGTGTTAAAGAGAGCGGTACTGGTGCTGGCTGGACCCAGGTCGGTATCTCATCATACAAGACGGATACACTTGCTGCATCTCGAAGTCGTCCTACAATATCTCCTGTAAAGTTCATCGCACACTTGTCACACGGGGAGAGCATTGAGACTCACTCGCTCGGTACGCATACCCTACGTCGTGTCGAAGAACAACAGAGCTTGTCGTCAAGTCACCGACGCTCGCGATGACCTTGCTGAGTTCCTGCACGCAGTCTTCGACATCGATCGGCTTGCGACCAAAGATGTAGGCGACAGGTAGCCTGGAGGTTCTGCTCCGGCCTCGTCATCATTGGATCAAAAAAGTGGGGCGAAGAACCTACTTGCTCATGCACGCATGACCATAGTGAACCATCAAGTCAGCATCGACATGCTGAGCGGCGACCTCGTCGACGCAGCAACTGTGTTAGCGTGCATTTTTGAGTGTAGAGTTGTTCGAAAGACGGGACCTGTCTCACTTGCCGTAAGACGTGTCTGCCAAGACATACAAGTCATGTCCTTCGCCCACGCTCCGCTTCAGTAAGCGATAGACGGGAACCGCGTCGTGCAAGAGCTCGTCCGGGAACTGAAGAGCTACCTGTGGTAATCGTCTCGTTCAACGAACAAGAAACGGACAAGGTGATCTGAATCTGACCCTCTTGTAGTCTCCCTTGAGGATGATCTCCGCCGTCCGTTCGACTTCGTAAAATTCGGCAACGTCGGAGGATTCTGGACGCTGCGCGGACACGCTGGATGCAATATCGATCGAGCGCGCTATCGCCTCGTCGCCAGAAGCAGCGAACGCGGTGAGAGGTTGTTCTGACGACATCCTACGTCCAAGTTGGGAACACTCAATGTACCTCGGAGTCCGAGTCCCGAAAGCGATGCCACAAAAACCCTCTCTAGAGCGCCATCACGATGCAGCTCACACTCTCATCCGAACCCGTGCGCAACGCCGTCTTCATCCATGAAACCGGTCAAGTAACGTACAAAACGACTCATCCCCACCACAAAGTCGGAATGGCACGACGAAGATCTCCAGGATCGAGCCCGACGACGACCCCATGGACATGCACGACCAGTTCCGCGTGATTGGGGAGATAGATCGGCATCTGATTGGATCATCGACGTTTCGTCTTCACAGGCAGGACATGCAATCCAACGTGTTCCTTCCATCATACGGGATACTGGGACAGTTTGTGTTATTCTTCATTGACTGTCTTTTGTACTTATTCTGTATAGCAAGCGGACGTTTAATGGGCCAGACGGTTATCCGTATAAGTGGGACATGGTATTTGAGGCAGTAGCGGTGCGTACGCCGACTTGGTCCGTAGTCTTGGTACCAGATTGTTATTGAATGCAGTTGTCCCGGGAAGATGAGTCGTGAACCGAGGTCGCTCATTATCACAGAGGTTCACTTGGTCCCAAACGGAAGCCCCGACTGGAGGTCGATCCGGGCGTTGAACATATGCTCGACCTGATTGTGCTCACTTTCGTATACCCGCCGGAAAGCTTGCTTATTGCGTGTTCGCAAGCTCATGAACGTGGCTAGGGTAAATTTTATGGTCTTCGTGTAAAGTGCCGGTGCGCTGATCCTTTCTTACAGATGCTGGTGTGATGACTTGGGAGGTATGAATTAGTGTCCGTTCCTTGAAATCGGCATAGATTGACGTGTTCGTTGATAGTACCCTGATGCGCCCTCATCCTGGATTGGCTCCATCCGTGGCGGGACCTTCTAAGAAAACCCCGATGGTGCTCTCAGACTAGGATCAAATTTGGCGAAATATTTATCGGCCTAATTCTACATAGCATATAAGTTGACAATACAAATGACATTGGATGGCACACATTTAGCGGAAAGGAAAGTACTTGGTGCATCGATTTCCGTTGCAGACCGCCTCTTTATCTTAGCCGGTTGATCGAGATCACCAGACCAGCAAGTTTTATGTAATGGGCCCGTAAGGGGGTTAGCGCATGGGAACCTCGCCCACATGATGGTGTCACCTTTCATCACTAATGTTAGTGCGGCGTACCGAGAGAAGTCCATGGCACTGCCATTCGCTGGGCCACTCTGGAAGCAGACATGACTACGCCCGTACCCGTCGACGCGAAGGCCGTTGCGCACGCTTGGCTAAAAGAATTCATCGAAATCACCACCTCAGGAAGTGCACACAGCTTTGCCACCAAGTTATTCAAGCCCGATGGTTGGCTCAGAGACGTGCTTATCTTTACTTGGGACAACCGCACTCTCCACGGCCATGAAAAAATCGTTGAATACCTGGAGAAGAATCTAACGTCTGCAAAGATTACCAACGTAGTCTTGGATGAAACGTCAGCGTTTTGTCCAGCTCCCTTTGCTCTACCAGCGTTCGGCCAGGGAATTGAGTTCTCGTTCCGATTCGATACGCCAATCGCGTTTGGGCGAGGACTAGCCCGACTCCTGCCTACGAGCTCTACTGAAATGAAGGCAATCTCCGTGTTTGTCATGATGGACGATCTCAAAGGACACGAGGAAGCCGGGGCCGAAACCGGGCTCTACGGAGGACACACGATCACTTGGAATGAGTGAGTCTGAGTTGTAAATGTGCGTGCCTCTCCAGCTTCATCACTGAACAGGGTTCTCGAAGAGAGGCGATCCAAAGTAGAGAATGACCCACAAGTCGTGATAAGTCAGTGCATTTGTTGCGTGGTATCTGGTTTCATGTTAAACCGAGTAAATAGTCGGAGGCGGGCATTGCGGTTTGCACGTCGCAGCACGGTTCAAACAGATGAATATCTCAACTTTGATTGTGGAGTCAAACGAAAGGATCGGTAGGGTCGAGTCCCCGATATCGATCTGTGGGTACCTGAATCCCATCCACAGGTGACAACTGGAGGAAACGTTATCCTTCGTTGACTCTCCACACTCCGAAATATCCCAGCAGTAGTATGTATTTTAACTTGTTCTCTCCACGCATCGCGTGAGTTACTTCGTTTCAGCCCTCTATCAACCATACCCAAGCAATTTTCCACTGTTCATCCCTCGGGATAAAATCGCGGATTGGCTCGAATACTATGCCAAGCTCCAAGATTTGTTCATATGGAACAATAGCAAAATTCTCCCAAAGGCGACATACGATCCACGGGAGAAACGATGGACGATACAGGTCGATCGGGATGGTACCAAGGTCACTCTGCATCCCAGACATGTAGTCATCGCCACTGGTATACACGGCTTCCCGCATATTCCGGATATCCCGCAGATCAAGAAGTTCCGCGGAGAAATACTTCACACAAGCCAATACCCCGGCGGCCAGAAATTTGCTGGGTTACGAGTTGTAGTGATAGGCGCGGGGAATTCATCCGCTGACATCTGTCAGGATCTCTCGTTCCGCGGCGCGGCATCGGTCACAATGATTCAGAGGTCAAAGACATGTGTCGTTTCTAGCGGTGAAATGGCCAAGTTCTTCTTCCAAGCTTACCCCAAAGATGTTCCGATTGAAATATCGGACTTCAAAAGAGCTGCAATGCCGTTTGCGATGGTGAAGCTGATCGGTCGGGCCACCGCTGACAAGGTGCTAGCTGGGGACAAAGAAATACTGGATGGATTACGAAAGGCCGGCTTCCGACTCTCTTATGGAGAGGATGGCTCTGGTCTAGTGGTCATGTTCTATTCACGGGGCGGTGGATACTGTAAGTATATGTATATTCGGGTTCAGCCTGGCATGTATTCAATCTCCCCCAGGGATTGATGTTGGTTGTGCCGAGCTTATCGCCTCGGGCAAGGTCGCCCTCCGACAGGGCGTAGAACCGGTCTCATTCACAGAAACAAGCGTCATGTTCAACGACGGATCTGAGCTGCAAGCAGATGTGGTGATATTTGCGTACGTACGACGATCTGAACAATCAGACATAGACACCGATTCCCTTCTCGTAGAACCGGGTACACAAGCTGGAAGGATCGGATGAAAGATATCTTTGACCCAGGAGTAATGGAGTCCACCAAAGAGATGTGGGGTCTTGATGAAGAGGATGAGATGTGCGGAGCATATCGCCCAACCGGCCATCCCGCGGTAATCTCATCTCCACAAATTCAACAACCTTTTGATTCTCATATTGAACTAACAGCTCTGGTTCGCCTTTGGTGATTTTTCTGATTCAAGAACCTGTTCCAAGCAGCTGGTTAGTCCTAATACTGCCTTCCGATTTCGTGAGATTTCTCAAATGGTCAACGAAATACATAGGCTCTCCACATCAAAGCCGAGGAACTGGGTTTGAAGAATAGTTAGGGGGTGGTCACAGAAGGAAGTATAATGTTGCTCCGCTCATTATCACCGTGTAAATGCGAAGTTCAGGTTGATGTCATTGTTGTAAACCGCTCGTTCGAACATCTGATGTGACTGATATTTCAACCTTTTTCGAGCTGGAAATGGAGCCATTTCAACTCGCCGAGTCTCACGTAGACCCTCTTGTTATGCTCTTACTTTTCCAACTACACAAGATGAAGCGATCAGCATTGCATAGCTACTTGTACTTCTGGTATGTACAGAGACGATTCAATTTGTTAGAGGACATCCGAAATGCAGGACCACGTGTACTGCACGCGTGGGTCGGTATCATGTACGGTAGCAGAATAAGTGTTCTACGATATAGAGAGAGCGTAAGCGACTAGGGGCGCCTCCAGGATATAAACTGGGACAAATGCAGGCTGTAGCGGATACGACGAAAAAAGAGGAAAGGAAGGACATGATGAACGCAAGCAGCGTGGAATAAGATATAAAGTAAACTGACAGTCATGTGGCCCAATAGGATAACAAATTTCACGAAAGAGATCCAGACGAGGTAAACACTAACCGGTTCGGCGTCTTGTTCCGCCGCGTGCTCACCGTGGGTTTTCACCCCTCGTTTCTTCCACCACTGCCTTGACCCACCGCAATACGGCAGTTTCGAGCATTGTTTCCCACCCGTCGTCCTTCCTTGCGACGAGACGAGGGTCAAAAATAATAGGAGGTTCAGCCGTGG
>JBBPMA010001179.1:0-12952 GCA_038090075.1 Xanthoconium purpureum | reverse complement strand
CACCACCACCACCATCCCCTCATCCTGAGACAATGATGAGACAGCAACAACAACAGCAACAACTACAACTACAACAATGATGGCAACGACGACAAGGACGATGATAGCGAAACGGCAGACGTGCGTCCTTTTCCTCCCTCTTGCGCTCATCCTCGCGCTCATTGATGGCTTGAATTTGAGCCCGAATGCTTGTCTCCCACCTTGACCATGCCTTCTCAAGCCCAAACGCTCATCTCCGTGTCCCTCCCAGCCCAAGCGCTCGTCTCCCCCCCGACCATGCCTTTTTGAGCCCGAACAATCGTCTCTCACCCCCACCATGTCAATTTGAGCCCGACTGCTCTTGTCCCACCTCCACCATGTGCTCTCGAGCCTGATCGCTCATTTCCTACCCCCATCGTGTCAATTCGAGCCCGACCGCTCGTCTGCCACTCCCACCACGTCAATTTGAGCACAACCGCTCTTGTCCCACTTCCACCATGCGCTCTCGAGCCTGATTGCTCGTCTCCTACCCCCACCGTGTCAATTCGAGCCCGAACGCTCGTCTGCCACTCCCACCACGTCAATTCGAGCACAACTGCTCTTGTCCCACTTCCACCATGCGCTCTTGAGCCCGATTGCTCGTCTCCTACCCCCACCGTGTCAATTCGAGCCCAAATGCTCGTCTGCCACTCCCACCACGTCAATTTGAGCGCAACCGCTCGTGTCCCACCTCCACCATGTGCTCTCGAGCCCGATCGCTCGTTTCCTACCCCCACCATGTCAATTTGAGTGCAACCGCTCATAGATGGTCACGAAGATGATGATGACGCACGCCCTCGCCCTCGCCCTCACCTCCATCGACGACGATGGCCATGAAGATGATGACGACGCACACCCTCGGCCTTGTCCTCACCCTTAGGACAACAATGACAATGCATCCCCCTCTCCTGTCCTCGCTCGCATCAGCGGCATGATGATGATGACGTTTATTCATGTAGTATAGTATTCCCTGTAGTAAAATAGTAATAAAATAGTTCCTACATACATATGAACAGTCTGTCAAAAAGACTGGTTCAGACCGGTCTTTGGTCAGTCTCGCTGTTCAACAAAAAAACAAAGACCAAGACCAAGACCGACCAAGACTGACTGTTCGGTCTTTGTTGGTCGCGGTCCTGATTGGTCGCGGTCTGGTCAGGTCCCGGTCTTTTGCTGGTCCTAAGGACTGGACTTTCAAGCACTAGGTGTAGCTCTCAGGTGCCATCGTCGCTGTTTTTCGCCCACAGGTGGCAACATTGGAGCGGTGATAACAACTTGCTTGTATATGTCAAATCTGTCCTGTTGACTGGAATGAATCATATTTTCAGGGATATGTCGTGAAAGAAACTCCTGGAGTATGTTTATGAAGTCGCTGGCACCATGGGCGACTTCTAAACGTTCAACTGTTTGGTGGGGATAGGCTGGGTACTTGGCAACAGTGTAGGTGATTCCATCCCTTTTCAAGGACTCAACAGTCCTTGGGTTCTCGTTGCCATCTGCTTGACTGCCAGGGTCCAATTCAGCTTCACTGGTCTCGGAGTCAGTCCCCAAGTCCAAATCAGAGCGCACCGCCAAGTTGTTGAGACCATGGCAGACAGTGTCCAGCCAGTTGAGAAAAGCTTGCCATAAGAGAATGGCCTCCTGGCACTGAAGCCAGAGAGCCATCTGTTCCTCATAATCCCGCTGGTTGCTCGACCGATAGGCTTCCTTGGCAAAGTCTATGTGAAGACGCTCAGGTAGTTTGGTGTTGAAACCATCTGTGGGGCCGAAGAGTCAAATAGAGTTGACATAGTGGGTGAGCTGATGGAGCTTAGGTATATTAAAGTGTTGTTGGACTTGGAGTTCAATGAATACCTCTTTGTGAGCATGGAAAGTCATGAGAGCCCTGTCAAGCTCATTGAGTGATTTCTCTGTGTGAACATGGAGCTGTGTGAAGTAGGTGAAGTCCAGGAGAGCCTGTGTGACAGTGAGAACACGATCAGGAACTGCACCAGCGAGGAGGCCGATGAAGACTTTCTGCATTTCTTTGTACTCGGTCCCGGTCCACTGTTTGATGCCAGAGATCCCCTTGCAGAAGTGGCAAAGCCCTGCATAGCTGGGCATCATTTTGAAGCGGTGGTTGATCTCTTGGCTTCCGACTATCTCTGAACACCATCGCACGAGATGATCCTTGAAGATGCCTTTATGCAGCTGATGGAGAAGGTCTGGCATGAGAGCCAAGAAGATGTTAGCATGCGGCAGGTCTGCCCAAAAAGGCTTATACACTGCACACAAACCATTTGCTTCGAATGCAACTGGATGTTGGCCTCCCTTTTGTTTGTCCAGCGTCTCTTTGGTGACTTCAGGTTCGCGTGAGTCTGACGATAGAGGATCTCGTCGGTTCTTGGCTTTGACAAGGCATTTAGGGCATTGGTTCTCCTTGCAGCACACCACCAAACATTGCTCAGGGAAATCTGCTACATATGCTGTGAGAATTGGGTAGACCTGGCGGACACATGAGTCAGCACAAACCATCTCAACTCCCTCTTTACCCGCAGCAACTAACAGCTCAAGCAGAAGTCACATACAGTGATGAAAAAGCTGGTAGCCAGCGAGCGAGCAAGTTTGGGGAGTGAAACAATCCAGCACTGCTACAGGAAGATAGCCAATCAAGATTGTTGTGTGAGATCCTAGTTCACAACATTTTTCTTTTGAAATATTGCCTATTGACAAGTAGACAGGCCAGGCTATCTTGTTGCCACGAAACTGGGACAGTTTTGTCTTATCTGATGCAAGGATGACGGGTGCAAGTGTCACTCCTGCTGGAAGTTTACCCTGTTCAGTCGCTTCCTTAGTGTGTAGTTTTGATATCCGCTCAGTCAACACTGACTGAGTCTGCCACCACCAATCTGCAGACCACATATCATCCCATAGCCAGTGATGGCCTGCCTCGTCCCAGTAAGCTCAGCTTGGCATGTATACCATTTGATCAGCAAACGATGGGTTTCCGATCAGTTCCCTGATGCACTCCACTGGATCTCGCATCCAAACTTCTACCTCCTCAGTCATGGCAAGTCCATTCTTGTCGACTGCATCTCCAGTGACCTTTACTTTCTTACAGGTCCAAGGAGCACCGTGTGGAAGAGTATCCACCTTTTTCAGGAATGCACATGCATTGTGGTATGATGGCCTCATCCAATTCTTTGTCTGAGGTTGTGCAAAGGTGAGCAGCCAACTAATTCAAATGAGATGTCCACACACTATTGGCATTTTCAGGAACTCATCAATTCGGTTTTGACCCAGGTGCTTCATCATCCACGCTGCCAGGTCCCATTCTTCTTTGTCCATGAAAGGTGCATACTTTTCCGTTTTGCTCTCCTCATGCTGACAGTGATAATCCTCAAAGGTGTTTGATTCCATATGAAATGCAGCTCCACTGCCCTCGAAGGACTTGAAAAAGTGTCCATAAGTCCTGTTGACCTCATTCTTGAACTGCTTAGATTGATGTATTGATGCTGGTGACTGTGGCCTTAGATTGTTGGGAACCATTGGAGTACTGGATCTCTCGTCCTCAAAATCATTGATCATCGAGGTAAGGCCATCATCTTCATCATCTTCATCAGCATCAGTGAGTATAGACCTTTTGTTCAGCTGCTCCATCATGATTGTGTCCCAGTGCTATTGGCATTGAGGTCATCGTCCAATATGTCTTCTGAGACCAGCAAGGGTAGGGAGACTTTTTCCACAAGAGATGCAAAGATGTTGGCTACACGCCATCGGATAAGAGTCAGGGTAACTTGGAAAGTAAGCCATGTTTCAGTTATTTGTATACTTGAAATTCAGACTTCATCTCTCAGCTCCGATTGTCAAAAAAGTGGTCCGATGTGGTCCGACGTTGTCAACCCACCATGATCAACAAAAAATAAGGTTCCAACATGACGAGACTGTTGATGTGTTCTTTGGTCAACTTCCAATGCTATAAAATGGCCAGCTACGAGTATGGTGAGATCGTCCATATTATTTTCTCTGTTTTACATCTCACTTATCCCCAACTCACCTCCACAGAATGTCACCAGCTTCAAATCAGCCAAAAAAACTAAAACTCATTATCCCTTCTTGTGCCCTTGCTGTGCCAGGCTCATTGAAGGCCTTGCAAGGGACGATCAAACCAGGTGATCGCTCACTATCTTCATTGGCGACAGCATCTCCTGACCATATGCCAACTGCCACTCCAACTCGACGGGCTCTTCAATCAGCTGCCAGGAATCCACTGGCTCGCCTGTCATCAAAAAGTACTATTGCAGTGCAGAGGCCTGGTGAAATTGACAATGCAAGGCGCAAGACTCTGGCCTGTGGATGTCAAGCCTCTGGGGAAGAAAATGACTGTTGTATTTTTTTTTTCTCCACATTGACTGTATCTATTCTGACTACATCTCACACCAGCCACCACATCTACTCAGCATACTCCCCAATTGGCCACAGGTGATGTACCAGCTTGCCTGCTCCCAAAAAGCACTACCCCAGTGCAGAAACCTAGCATAGCCAAATGTCAAGCAACTGAGGAAGAAAATTACTGTCGTAATTTTTTTTTCTCCATATAAACTGTATTTATTCTGACAATCCCCCAATCTATCAGGCATTCAGAACATTTCCAAATGCAAGATTCCAGCCTGTGAATGCTGGCCAACTGAGAGAGAAAATTACCGCCGTAATTTTTCCCCTTCTCGGTTGTCAGCTTAAATCTGACAACATCTTATAATCCATCAGGTGATGAGCTGACAAAGTTGTTGGATCACCATGAAGAAAGTAAAAGGTGTGCACAACAAAAGACCCATTGTGCATTGCGAACAGCATACCACGAGAACCCTGAAGAGTTCAAAGAAGAGCCAGTTGAGCTCCATAGTGAGGCTGATGTTGAAGAGGAGACCATGGTAAGTTCTTGATGCTCTGCTCAAAGTTTTTCTCAACAATGTTTTAGTTCTCTGACTGGGAAGTGACATCAAGATTGTCTAACTCTACAAAGCCTCTGCAGTACAGCACAAAAAAAGTGCCCACGGCTGCCACTATTCCACCTCAGCACAAAAGGCAAGTCCAACGGATGCCAGTGCCAAGTGATGTAGGCACTCAGCATGGTGAGTCATTAGTGTCTAATGGAATTCTCTGACTTTTTTTTTGCCGTTGGCAAGTAGAATCTGATGGTACCGAAACAGTGTTACAAACCACCTCTGAGTCAAAGAAAAAATCTCACAAGCACTATCGTGAGGACAACCCATCTGATTCTATGGACAGAAAAGTGCACAAGGTCCAAAAAACCTCTGACGAAACCTCTGACCTGCACCGCAGCCCAATGAAAGCTGCTGACCTAGATCCTGTCACCAAAAAGCTGTTCAATATTGCAGTTCCGGCATTCCACTCCCTCATCTGTATGAAAGCCCCCTTTCCGAAATCTGAATTGGAAGAAACGTACTTGGCGCAAGATGCTTGGAAGCTGGCATGTGATGAGAAGAAGATACAAAGGCCGCTGGTGAAGGGTGTGGTGTCTTTGGTGTGCCGTTGTTATCACATCTGTAACTACACTAACAGGCTAACATGTCGAACATTAATTACAGCTTCTCAAACACACTTCACAGGTTTATGGTGAACTGAAAACAAAAATCCACGGCCTCATTGGCCTGTTTTTTGGCTTCCGGGCAAGTGACATAAGGGAAGTCATCAAACACAACTGCGACCTGGCTGAACACCTTAAGAAAGGCTTCCATTTCACTTTTAAGGTCTGGTAGTGTCATTCAATTGTAAATCAGTGCTCACAACCCAACACCTCAGGATTGGGAGAATCACAAGGGCCTCTACAAATCCGAACTGATTCAATTGTCCATCAACCAAATGTGGTTCGCTAATCGCAATGACGAAGGGGTGATCCACAAAAATTACTTCAATCCCATTCTGATCAGGACCATAGCTTTAGTGCTTGCCATGGTGCGTGCATTGGAATTTTTACCACCGTTGTAACTAACCTCTAGTTGTTTATCCAGATTGAGTGTTGCATCAATGAGTGGGCAAGCAGCATCAAATGCAACATCAATTTTACAGCTGTAGCTTACAGAAAGGTATACCAAGATCATCTGAAAGAACTACTGATCTTCAATGAGCATACTGCAAACTATGATTTACTCGATAAGATTCTACAAGATTTACATGATGCAGCAAGGTAAGTAGTCTTATTAATGACATGGCGTGGTCACTTATAGCTTGCAGGTGCCATTCTGGTGCAGAGCCAATCAAATCAGAAGCCCCCAATTTGTGTGCTGTGGGCACCCAGGCATTTCAAGACACGATCCAGGAATATGAGTCAGAGCTTCAGGATGAGTCAACCGAGAAGCATTCCATCAAGGGTGACCCTGTAGACGAATCGAAGGGGCCCACGGACAGTCACCAAGGTGGATGGGTCAGTGAACATGGCAATGAAGTTGACGGTTTGCATGAGTTTGAGGGCGAGGAAGAGGAGGGGATGCAGGCAGAGGATGCATTTGAGACTACTAATGAGGGCGGAGGTGATGGATCTGAAGGCGAGGACCATTTCAAGAATCCCCCAGTGAGCAGTCTGTTCTAGATACTGTGAATCATATTGTTTGGACCGTAATTTGTGTGCAGCGCGCTCATGGCCCAGGTATGGTAGGATGTATCTGCCAGTTCTATAGATATTGTATTCTCCATATGCTACATGGAGGGCTGGAAAATGCCATGTCCATAGCACTCTATAGCACTGTGTAGCTAACCCTGTATGCTACTGCAAGCTATAAACCAGGCATTTAACTATGGAGGTATGTATGGTACATGAGCTACATTTTGCTACAGAGCTTACTAAATTTTTCCTGATGATGGGTTTTGAGCTGTTGAAGAGGTAGGGATTGGTTGTAATAACGGACAGGAAGACTGTGCCATTTGGTAAATTCATTCAAAAGTGCTGACCACCCTGGACATGATCTAGACCAACATGCAGAGAGGTACTGGTAAGCGCAAGAAAGACAATGGAGGTCTGTTGTCTTGCGCAGAAGCAGCTTCTCCAGGAAAGTTATCAGAATTTCAGAGGAGTAGTCGGCAAGCATGGGAATCTCCCTTACAACTAGCTTGTCAAGGGCAATAAATAGGTCAATCCCAGCCAGGATTTTAATGGAGGTGGCTTCTGGATCGCTCCTGACTCTGCCTGCCTTGTGTATATATTTATCCATAAAGATCCCATCACGAGATTAATTTTTTTATGAGCAGGGTATATAAAGGCTTATCAAGGCCATCATAAGTAGAATGCAGGCATGGATTATATATAGCAATGTATACCCTCAGCACGCTTTGCCCCTTTTACTGGAACTAGAAAGATGCTGTGTGTGCTCAACCTTTGGCTGATTGGTACTTGTTGGCCTACTGACTATTTACTGTGATCGATCCTATGGTGAACAATCCAGTTTGAAATGTACATTTTTCCGAACATGGGGCTATTAAATACATCTGTGCCATGATGATCACACTTGCAAACTCAAACCAGCAATATGAAAAAACACATAGGCCATCATGATGTTGTATTACGATCAGTTCGAGAAAAAAGATCATATTTGCAAACTCAAACTGGCAATACAAAAAAATGGATAGGGCATCATGATGTTGTGTTATGATCAGTCCGAGGAAAAAGGAAGTCTTGGAGTGTTTATCTACAATCGGCAGTACTGCTTAAAATTTACACTGATTGAGCGCACTGCCAGTATTTTCTGTCTGGTCACTGATTTGAAGGACTACAAGGACACATAGTGGAAAAAAATTTCCATGTACTGAGACTATCTTCATAAGCGTACATGTTGCGTGGGTTGGCAACATCTCGCATCAAATGATGTATGTGTAATTAGTTTCAGATTTGTACAGATTACAGTTGCCAGGCATTATGGGCTACTTTCATCCCTCAGATTGTTGTAAGTGAGAGTCATGCTATGGCACTAGTAGTCATTGAGATACATTGTACACTGGCAGTATACTATCGCTGTTGGAAATTGTGGTAGGGATCCAAAAGCCCACAACCTGAAACTTCAATCCTATTGTTCCGCAACACCTGGGATCGTTTCACTTGCAGCAGCAGTCAACAATGTGGCACTTGTGGCACTTCCCTGATTCTTGGAAAGCGACAAAGTGACAGACAGATTCTTTGTGTTACGTGGCCGACATGCAAACACATTCTCTCGTCCAAAGACCTGGCTGTTATGAGAATCAAATATAAGCAGTTAACATCAAGGGCTCAAGTATATGACACGTCACTGGTTCCACCACCTTAGTATGTGTTGAACGGTTTTCTTCCTGTCCACAGTTTTGGTATTCTCGAAAAAGGTGATGATATTGTTGTAGAAGTCACAGTGATTGAACTCCCTGTCGGTGATCTGCCAACTTCCGCAGTCCAAAAGGGCAAAATGAAGCTATATGGGAATGAACGATCACCCTACTATCAAGAAGCTGTGAAAGGTACCTGGACTGCAACATACGCAATTGCATGGGGATTGATAGTTTGCATTCCGAGCCTGGATGCAACATGATGATGGGTACGACGCTCATCATGCTTTCAAGGCTTCTTAAACTGCGGCAAAGGTTTCTGGACGATGTCTGTCTTAAGTGCTGAGGTGGGATGTAAATATATGTTTGAATGTCTATGGGCATTTAGATTAGATATGCTTAACACCAGGAGTGTTGCTCACGTACTTTTAACAAAAGAGCACTCTGGAACAGTCCTTCAGTTGGTTTCTGTGAATTGTACTTTTCGCCCTCGTACAGAAATGCTGGCCAGGAATCTGTGGTCACTAGAAAATCGGGATGGAAATCGTGGATGGCGGCCCGCTGCCTGGAAAGTATAAATCAGTCATTCTTGGTGCAGAAAGCTAAGAGTAAGATTACTGGTTGTCCTGCCAATTATAATCCACTGGGCAGAGCAAGCGCCCTGTCAGATCGTGATCGAAACCACGTCCAGTCTTCTCATCGGGATCAAGGCCTGGCTTGGTGTGAGGGAAAGCTGCCTGAAGCCAACAAATCATGGATGGCTTCAAGCTTGCTGTGTCATCGCTGTGGGCAGCATCTGTGCCTCGATTAAGCTGCGATATCCATCAATTATCAACAATGGAAGCATTAAGAGAGGAGATACCTCCTTGAAGACACCAGTGAGGTGAGGAAGGTGGTCTTGCAAGTTGATAAATCTTCCCAATGACAGCTTCCATTGCATAAGTTGCTTGTAAGCGCTATACAAACGGTCTTCCCTTTGCAATGAGATTAGCCTAAGGCTCAAAAATGAATGTTACACTCTTGTGACTCACTCCTCGCCACATGAAACATTCGGATCATCGAGGCAGGCGCACCAATCGGCTTCATGGACAAGATCCTCGACCCGGTCTGTGAGAGATACAAGCTGTCGGATACAACGCCCAACAACAAGATACATGTTATTGTCACTATGTAGTGTGGACCACATCAAAGTGAGATCAAATACAATTCGACTCGGGGTTGCACTCATGGTTTGCTTTTCTTTTGAGCATTGCAGATCTGCTCGATTTCTTCTTTGAGGTCGGAGATCCATTGTTTGCAGGAAGCAATGATATCGGTAGTAGTCTTGCTGAATGAAGCTGTGGGCACAGGTGCAGTTATGGTGGTGGGTTTGGTTTGCTGTGAGAAGTTGGTTGTAAGAACCATGGCAGAGACTTGGGTGGTCATAGCACGAGACACCCCATAAGCCCCTGCATATACATAGTTAAATTTTAACATGGATTTTAGAATAATACTTCTCAGATTATTTTTCTCCAAGCCAGACCGATGGTAGAAAAGCGGCATTCTGCCCAAAGCAGATCCAAGCTGTCAGGTGATACTGCCTTCCTGACAAAATTGACAAACCTCATGTGAATCCCGTCGACACTTGCGATCTCCCTCACCCACTGTCCATAAACATGCACTCCTTTTGTTAGCGGCCATGTTCCGCTCGCCTGTACATCACGGCATGTTCTTGTATAGTTAACCTAGAATCAAAACACCGAGATCAATTACTCAGTGAATCTGACATCAGGTCCAGGGACACAGGGACATTAAGATCAGGATGAATCCCAAGGATCATATGTTTCCTTGAAGTTCTCTGCCTTCCATGATAGACTAGTGTTGGTCTGAGCCTGCGATGTCCATTCCCTGTGCAAAAGAAGGAGTTGAACCTTCAATCCTACTTACCACCAAAGCATGCTCATTTTGAATAGAATTAGAAGATTCGTTTGAGTTAGCGAGGTGTATTCCCTGCACAGGGGAGTATCACATACCTTCGGTTCAGTCATACTACCTGTGCCGGCAAGCATGTTTCAGGATGATCTTGAGGGGTCGTTTGAGTTAGCGAGGACTCCTTGCCAATCAATAGATTTGGGATGGGCTTAGTGAGCCAAAGGTCAACCTTTTTGTTCCTATATTTAGCTTAGGCTAGGTCACAAGCTCTCCATTAGTCACTGTCCCCAAATGGGCCTTGTCAAGCGATAACATTACTCACCTGCCTAGCAGATCAGGCTGGACGGAGGACCAAAAGCCAGTATTCTATTCACTGTCACCATGTACAGATTGACCATGTACAGGGATATAAGCTTGACAGGTGGTCCCTTCGACCCAAGCTCTTAGGATTACGTGACGGCAGGGTGGTTCTGCAAAGAGCCCCTGCTGGGTGGAGACTGTGACCAACAGATGCTTTCCATCAATACAGATTGGAAAGGGGGAAAAGTAGATGAAAACTTACTGCAGCACAGGCTACACCATGACATTGGAAGGCCTTTTATGCAACGAACTCAGACAAGAGGGAAACAAGACAAAATAACATTGTACGACGCACCTCTGTTCGTCTCCAAGCCAAATTGAAGTACTTAAGGGACATGTCCTATCTCTGTCCATGTACTCTTGTCGAGCACAATGTGTCTTCTTCCCCTTCAGGCACTTTCTATCCCTGAGCAGCTCAAGGCTAGGATTCCTCTTGAAGTACAGCACAAGATTTTCATGTACATCAAGGATGGCCCCGATGCTTTGAAGTTCACCCTTCTAGCGAGGTGCTGTTATTGATGATTAGTGTCAGCCATTTGAGCACCTAACAGTCAACTCATCTTTTGCACTTCACTAGGATCTCGCCATACATGCACCGCTTGATCTTCCTCTGGGACAACGAGCAGGCTCAAGCCTTTTTAGAGTGGCTGGAGAAAGATCCGGCATGGTGCAAGAACCAGGTGAAAGAGTTGCGAGTGGGCAGGGCTGTCATGGTGTTGATTGTAGCAGATGTCCTGAATTCCTACAAGTCACTCACCATGCTGGAGATCAAATTTGAGTACTTTCCTCTGCCAGACGCGACGCAGAACCATCTCCTTGAGCCGATGAACAAGCTGGAGCAGCTGACCTGCCTGTCGGTGACCTTAGCAGCGGTGCCGCACAACAAGATCATCCGCTTACTGGACTACGCAGTTTTCCACCACCTCACGCATCTCCATATCTCCCCAACCATCCCCCCATTGGAAGTGAACCCTGTAGGGTTCTCAGAACTCGATCGCCTGACAAATCTTTCTGCCCCTACTGCTCTGCTGTGTAAAGGTGCTTCTGCCAAATCCATGAAATATTTTTTGAATAGGGTGACAACCCACATCATCGTTCTGTGGCAAACCCATTATCAGTTTCCAACCGATCTCATGAAGGCATTGGACTGAACTAGCCTTTGCGACAACCGCATTGTAATCTTCTGTCACGACTTGAAGTACCTGTACGACAAGGAGGAAGGCAGGTTCTGGAGTTGGGCTGAGTGCATCATCGACTGGTGACAAGAGAACATCAGTGAGTCATTTACAACCTATTTTGAGGAGAGTGAACTCACGCTTGCTGCTTTCTGGCACAGATGATCCCTTGGCGAGCCCCAACTTCATGGAGTTACCAAGGCAATACAACTATCACATCAATTAGAAAGGATGCTCATTGAAGTTATGCGCATAGTTTTACTTCAGCCTTTATTAGGAATTTGTCTAAATCATGTACTTAGCGTGGATTGTCTGATCAAATAACCTGTGTACTTGTCAGTAATAACTCTGTCTTGCTCTGAGTCATCCATCAATGTTTCAGCCACCACCACGAAATCGGCTATGCTAGCATCTCGCAGCAGCTGAATCCCTTTTTTTTTGGATGTTCATAGGCTGTGACTACCAGTGTTGGTTCAGTGGACTACATTATCAGTGGTAACACAAGATATCCCAGTCGATATTGACTGCATCATCGACACCAGCATTGCGCTCATCATTGGTATTTCGGGCGATGTTGTGGCAAATGTGTACAGTACTAGTGTTGGCTGCACAGCCACATGGAGTTATGGTCCGGGGTACCACACTGGCCCTGGTAGGTTCAGGTTTCTGGTTGTAGTAGACACTGATTCGACTGATATTTTTGTAGTGCCATGTGATTCTCTCCCAACTATAATCTTTGGTTTGGAGGGGTCAGGTTCACCATCTCCACTTCGGCTCTCAGATCTCAACCTTGGGCTGGTGTCGGTTGGCACGTAGCCATGACCAGCATGCTTGTGAGTTCTCCTGTCTTTCAGGTCTTTCTTGATCTGTGGTGTAATGTTCCATGCTGAACATGGATCCTCTTGCTTTATGACTAGCATACTGGGTTATTGGGGACGTTTTCCTTCGTGGTGTTTGTTCCATGTTTGGTCTCATCAACAACCAAGTTGGATTTTTGCAGCTCACCTGGCTGTTGTGTTGCGCTTTGAGGAGTATGCACCTCGTTTCACAGAACTGTCAACTTCGCTTGTACTTCCGTATCCATCCATGTGGTCTTATTCACTCGCTGCTCTTCCATAGATACCTATACATGTATGCTATATAACAAATCTTGTCACATTCTTGGCATCTTACAGTCTGAGACCGAGGTTGACATGTACTGCCTT
>JBBPMA010001177.1:0-12960 GCA_038090075.1 Xanthoconium purpureum | reverse complement strand
AAAGGTTCCAGATGATCCACCTGGCATAATGAACAGGCCACAGAAGTGGAGCAACAATACACAAGTAGTAATGGGCACCATACAGTTCAAGCTAGGCAGTGAAGTTGACAAGTTGGACAAGGGTGTTGTATGTAGATGCATAGACATGAAGGTTGACAGAGAGTGCACAAAAGCACACAGACAAATGCAGAAGCCATGAGATTGGGCCATGACAAGTCAATTGAAGGGGAGAGTGCAAGTGCAAACATGCACCAGCAATCAATGTTATGAGCTGAAGCAGACCATTAGTGCACCACATACAATGACAATGGCTTACCTGGAGTGCCCAACAGACCACCTGCATCACCTGATGAGCCAGCACAACAACTAGATGACCCAGAGTGGTGAGCTTGGGAATAGAGAAAAAGGTCAATAAGCTCCAATGCAAAACATACTAGTGGTAAGACAGGATGCATTAGGAGCACCCAATGGTAATGTAGGTCCGAGGAATTGACCAAAACAGCTATGGAAAATGTCATTTGATGAACATGAAGGGTTGGAGGATAGCAAGGAGGCCAACTTACAGTCAAGGATAGTCTAGACCATGTTGAATACACCATGCAATATGATGGACACAACAGGACCATGTACTAGCAGTGGTAAGGATGCTGTGAAGAGGTCAAGGAGGCCATGAAATGTGTCAAAACATGAGCACAAATGCCCTAAGTGGAGAGGGCAGGAGAACTGCCATGAAGAGGCTCTGGACAGCCCAAACATCCTAAGAGGCAATGAGTACATGCCATGGGTCACTAGCAGTGTTCAGGAATGCTCTGGATGCAATGAAAAGAGAAAAAATGGTGTGATGAACACACCAGACCAAGCTAGAGTCCAGCAAATCCTCCAAAGCAAGCATGTTGGGTGAGTCATCCCAAGATGAAGGTGAGAGCTACATTATGATGGCTGTGGACACCCTTTGCATGTCCATGAATTGAAGATATCATGTGTCAACCATTGGAAGTCATTGAGGTTGCCCTTGGTCACTGATCACCCTTTATTCCATTTCAGGGCAAGTCATGATCCCTGTTCCTGAAGGCCTGACATTCAGGGGCAACAAAGAAGCCTGTGGACAAAACCCCTCATAGCCACAGCCTTGCAGTGGTTACTAGTAGTAGGTTGTGGAAATATGCTGGGCAGGCTGGATCTGAGGGGACCAGGGAAATAACAGTCCAAATTTTGATTTGTCTAATTAAAGGCAATGAGAAAGACGAAGGGGGAGAAAGCAAAGTAAAAAGAGGTGGTGGATGTTGGACAAAGGAGGAGAGTGGGGAAGCAAGGAGTTTGGCTGATTCAATATGATCATTGAAATGAAACTCTAAACAACAGGTATGCCACAATGCATTCAGACTTGAGATAATCTTTGCATTACCAAATATGTTGAGAAGTCAGACACAATATCAAAACCAACCAACAACTAGGATGGGTCAAAACCATGGATGCATGTACACGGGGTGGTGTAGGTGGCATGTCATGTTGTTGTAGGTGTCCAAATCATGTAGTTGCATCCAGGCTAGAGCAAGGATGGGTGAGGATGAGACACAGGGTGAGGGTGAGGGTGAGGGTGAGCCCATTACTGTCATCACTGGCATCATGTTGTGGGTCACACCATCATGACATTGCTGATTTGTCAATGAGGGTGAGTGTTACGCAAGTCAACAGACTTGCATTGAGGTCAAGGGTTTATTCGCTCTGAGGGAGGTACTCATGAAGAGACACAACATCCTCAAAGAAGTCTCAGGTTAGAAGAACAAGGGAACAAGGGGCAAGGTTACAATCAGATGAATTGTGGATCACAAGAATGACACTATATTTGTGCAGAACAAGAATAAGAGAAAGATACAGGCTGAGTGGGTATTTAAGTACTACAGATTACCTAATAGGAATGTCATAGAACTCTAAGGAATGATAGGAACACATGACTGTTGTGAGAGAAACAGTTGGGAGAGAAGACAGTCCTGTGGAGAGGAGAGATATCAAAGGGAAAGGAGTACAGGAGAAGCATAGAAGTCAAAAGTAAGTAGGTAGTTGTCCTCCTGCTTGTAATAAGGAGAAAAGGAAGAATATACTCAATGTGTGGTGTGGATGAGAAAGAAAGTGTGAATAAGAAAAAGGATTGTAACAGTGAGGGTAAGGGCAAAGGTGACAGGCAGTCGCAAGCATGAGGGTGCCATCATTGCCATCATTGCCACATCATTGTTGTTGCATCTTCCAATGTATGAGGGTGATAGAGGATGAGAGTGAGGGACAAGCATGACAACAAGCACCATGATGAGTCTGCATGGGATGACCATGATGACAAGCACCACAACATGTC
This sequence comes from Xanthoconium purpureum, assembly GCA_038090075.1. Classification (NCBI taxonomy): domain Eukaryota; kingdom Fungi; phylum Basidiomycota; class Agaricomycetes; order Boletales; family Boletaceae; genus Xanthoconium; species Xanthoconium purpureum. The sequence continues at coordinate 10,610 of JBBPMA010001177.1, read as the reverse complement.
ATCATTGTTGTGTCATCCAATGTGTAAAGGGGTGTGAGGACCAGGACAAGGGTGAGGGACAAGGGCACTGATGAACACAATGGCATGTTGTCATCATATGTAGGTGAGGTCAGTGGGTGAGGACAAGCCTGAGATGTGGGTGACTCAGTGCTGTTGTCATTGCATGTAAAGGAGGGTGTGTGAGGTGAGTGAGGGTGAAGCACAGGCAAGGCATTGTCATTGTTGCATCATCATCATCACATGTGAGGGAGGGATGGTGGGGTGAGGACAAGGCATGAGCAAGGTGCTGTTGTCCTCATCCATATGTGTAGGTTAGGTGGGTTGAAAATGAGGCATAGGGAGAAGGCTAGAACAAGGGCGAGCAAGAGGGAGGCCCACTAGATGAGGATGACAATGAGTGCAAGGGCAACTTGGAGCCAGCAACTAAGAGGGGGTGAGCAGGTGATAATCTTCATGATGAACAATGATAATCAATAATCCCCAGATTCAGCTGTGCTATCCCAGTTAGCCTTTCATGAGCAAGTTATTGGATGCTACAACTCCAAATCAATTGACAAAACTGTCACAATTGTCTGAGTCCTCATTGCCATTTGATCTCAATTTGAACATGACTGCAGGGCCAGATGGACTGGCACTTGTCCAAAGTTGTTGTCATGGACAGGCAATGTAAGCAAAAGGAAGGAAAGGAGAGAACAGGAAAAGAGGGTGAGTGGCTGATCCCCTCCTTATAAGCTTGGCTGGACAGTGTGTGGTGTGCTATTGAAGAAGATTCAAGTGTGATACAATGCTGCATGATGGCTTGACCTCATCTGACAACCAAGCCATAATATATTGTATGATCAAGAAGTATATTACATTTCAATCTGATTAGACATTCTCATAGACATTCTCAAGTACTTTCAGAGTTTTACATGGATGAATGGAACCCAGTTAACAAATGCCTCACCATAATCTCAAGAATGTTTTATGGCTTTGTGCAGTGCTCACATGGCATCCTGATGATCTGGCTGCTTGTTGTCCAAGAACAGCTCCTTGTAGACATTCCTTGCAACATCCAGTGCAAGCCTATCACTGATTGACCACATCGACCCAATGACTCCACTGTAACCTGCAAACAGCATTTCTGCTGCAACATAAATCACCTCATTGGAGAGATTCTTGTCACCTGTTGCCATCTGGCATGCAAAGAGAAAAGCAAGGCCACCACAAGAATGCAACCAGGTGATAATGTCAAATACCTTCAAGCAGCATTTGTTGGCAAGACAGAGCCCACTATTTGTCGGAATGTCATGACATGTGAAATGGACCCTGTCCACTTCCTTCATCAATCCAAGTACTTCCTTGACTGTTCCAATGGAGGATTGCAAAAGGGTAGTGCATGTTGAATTCTTGACGACCTCCTTCATGTATTCCAGCTTGGTGGCTACACCTCAAAGTGAGGATAGGCTGTCCAACAGCAGTTGACAAACAGCAAGAAGGCAAAGTTCATGGCTAAGCACTGTGCTGTGATTGGCTGAGCATACAAGAATGTCAAGCGAAGGAATATATAACAAAACAACAAAGTTGAATATTTTGTCCCCAGGTTGTGGATGCACAGTATCATAGATACCTGCTGCATGAATGGGGAGAAATGTGAACAGTCCCATTGAACACCAAAAAATACAAGATAGGTCCCCAGGTGACTGTTCCAGATAAATGAACAGATGAGCTTTAAACTCAAGTGGGATGACATCATGTACTGAGAATTCCAGGATGTCCAAGGTGGGTTTGACCATGCATCTTCAAGAATGACTCCCAGCTGGCACCTTCCAATGGTGCAGGTCTCCCCTCCCTTGCTTGATAAAGGAAACCTTGGAGGGTGTTCTGAACTGGCAGATTGTGTTACGTGAGTTAGCAGACTTGCGTCAAGGTCAAAGGTTTACTTGCTCTGAGGGAGGTACTCACGAAGAAACACTGCATCCTCAAAGAAATCTCAAGAGAGAGAGAACTAGGTCACAACTTAGGTGAGCTGTGGATCGCAAGACTAACGCTGTAATTGTGCAGAACAAGAATGAAGAGAAAGTACAGGCTAAGCAGGTATTTAAGTACTACTGATTACCTAAGAGGAATCTAGTAGAACGATGTGGAAGGTGGGGACACGTGACTATTATAAGAGAAATAGTCAGGGGAGTGGATAGTCCTGTGAGAGAGACGAGGGATCAAAGAGGAAAGAGTATAGGAGAGGTGAAGGTGTTGAAGGTAAGTAGATAGTTGGTCTCCTTCTCATGGTAGGGAAAGAGATCTAAATAGACTCGATATACTGTGTGGATGAGAAAGAAGGTATGGTAAAGAAAGATGATCATAACAGATTGCCTCAGACTGAATTGGGAGAGTGGGACATGGATGGCATGGTCTATGTTGGAAAGAAGAATCAATGCATCACAGCAGGTTTCTGTGGTGTTGAGTATAACCACTAGTCTAGAGTGAGCAGAGGCATAAAGTTGAGAGAAGTCTTTCTAGAGGAGGATTCACTCAAAGCCTGGCAACCTGCAAATATCCTGAAGCAGGTTATCTCGCTCAATTGCCAGCACATGGTGCCTGTCAACCTCTTGTTTCAGGGATCTTGTTGGACTTGAAGTCAGTGCAGAGAGAGCAGACAGAGATTTTTCATGAGTGGCACTGGTAGACTCTAGTGCAGCTGACAGTTCCCAAAGTCTATAGGCACGATTAGGATAAGAAGGTGACAAGTCATCATAGGAGCTGCAAAGTTGGAGAAGGTTCCCCCATACAATGGAGTGGGCCTGCTTGAGCCACTCCATGGCAGTTTCCAGAAGACCTGACTCTAAAGCAGCAGCTGCTGCCTCCTGGACCACATCTGCATCTTGGGCAAGTTCAGTATAATAGGCTGAGAAAGAGAGGCCATTCCATGCAAGTTGAGGAGGAATGTTTAATGAAACAGAATATACATGAAGAGGAGAACAATGGCAGATAGCATGAGCACATGTGATCCAGTTCTGTGATGCACAGAATTGAACTGAAACAGAATCCAAGAGATCAGAAGCAGTGCAAAAAAATAGTGAAATTGCATGTTCTATGTTGCCCAGATGGTTGAGGTGCTGGAAGCAAGTTTGGAAGGAGATGGTGAGGTTGTAACAAGAGTGGGGCTTGTCAGGGTAACTGTCAGGAGTGAGGTCAACAGCTTTCCTCACCCTCAAAATGGTGTTCTCTAGGTCCTTGAGCTGCCTGAGGCACCTGAAACAAGTGAGGAAGGAGACAGTGAGGCTGTTGAAACTGCTGGGCTTGTCAGGGTGACTGTCAGGAGTGAGGTCAACAGCTTCCTTCTTCTTCAAAATGGCATCCTCTGGGTCCTTGAGCTGCCCGAGGCACTCAAAACAAGTTCAGAAGGAGCTGGCAAGGTTGTTAAGATGGATGGGATTGTTAGGGTAACTGTCAGGAGTGATGCCAACAGCTTCCCTCTGCCTCAAAATGGCATCCTCCAGGTCCTTGAGCTGCCCAAGGTGCTTGAAACAAGTGAGGAAGGAGATGCTGAGGCTGTTAAGACTGCTGGGCTTGTTAGGGTAACCATCAGGAGTGAGGTCAACAGCTTTTCTCAGCCTCAAAATGGTTGAAACAAATTCAGAAGGGAGTTGCTGAGGATAATTGTCAGAAGTAACATCAAAAACATCTCCCAATCTCAAAACCCCCTCACCCAGATCTGCTTGATCTCCAAAGTGTTGATAATAATAGAATAGTGTTATGCCCAGATTTCCTAGCCCAGCATGGTACTGGTTGTCCCACACCAAAATGGACCTGACCAATTCCCGCAAGACAGCTTTCATATAAACTTGTAGTTGCTGTGTGTGCAGCAGTTACCACAGCAAGTTGGTGTAGGCCTTAAAAACACAGAAAATCCTTGACACATGCATGTAAGACCATGACATTTGTGTGTGGTTATACCATGAGGATTCACATGTACAAGCAGTGCAAGGCCAGCTAACGTAGAGTTATGAGCTCAAGTCCAAACAATGCAAATGAGTTAGATGGCACAATTATAGTACAAGTTCCTGAACTCACCAACTTCATCATTAAGTCCAGTAAAGTTCCACTGTGTCTGACTCTGCATCTCTCAGTCTTTACAAGGATCATAACCAACCATTTCCCCCACATGTTGCCATTCCACAGGACTGCATGGTTTTTATTTTGGGCTGTGCAATGCAGGAATGTCCAAAACATGATGAAAACTTATCATGATGTCTTGAGTCTCATGCTTAGACCACACCATGATGCTGTCACTCAACTTTGCTATGCCACTGCTTGTCCACATGCCCTATTCCATGTAAAAGAGTGCCTTCCTGCCCATCTCATCCTCCAAAACCATTCCACACGAGTTCAAGCAAGGCTACTCATGGATGCCCAGATCCCATCCACCTACTCTTTTGTTTCAGACATACACTCCAAAGATCCTCATGCCTTTCAATGGCAAGCACAATGGACAGATTTTGCTTGCAATAAACAGGATCGTGTTTGATGTCATGGCTGGGTGCAGGTTTTATGGACCTGGTGTGCACATGCTGGAATTCTTCTGGGATTGAAGTTGACAACATGGCTCAGGGAATATTTTACAGGCCAGGACACCCCTTGGGGCATGGCTAAATAGTCTTTTGATTTGGGTATATTCTACTATAAACCCTACTCAGTGCATTCCATCACACAGCTTCCCCCATTCAGAAACATTGACCCTGATAGACCAACCTCTGGACAAGCTGGAGGACCTCCACCCAGATGAAATGTAGGTATATTCACCAGTTATGTACACTTGTTCTAATGCATGTTCCCTGGCAAAAACATAAACATTGGGTCAAGTGAATGTGTGTTTCACACTACTCAATATACTCATTGTCCCTCAGGCTGGATTGAACATTCTTTGAACCAATATATGATTTGTGGCAAGTTGATGGAGAACAATGCTACTGGACATAGTATTCCATTGAGCCCTGGATGTATTTTTCGGGTGCAGCATTCCTGTGAATGACCAGTGACTATTAACAATCTTCTGACACCATGTGTGCTGTGTAAAGATCCATTTTCTCAGTGCTCAGAGTCTTTCCTTCAAGGCATCAAATCATCACTATGGTCCATATTCAACTACTATCTTGCCAATGTTGAGGGAGGTGCTTGCATAGGCCTTACTAGTGTTGATGGTGATTCCAGTACATCTGTTTTTCCTCACATCTTGCTCTTTGGTCCTCACTGGGCATGCATGTTAGTCACTAGCTGTTAGTACCACAATGGACTCAGCCACTTGGTACGTCCTTGTATCTTCATTTCCATCTACTATCTATTTTCCCTATCATCTAATATGACAATCATCAATGGCTAACACATGCCAACAGTGGATCTTTGAAAGCACTGGTGGGAACAGAACATATTATATCAAGTCCATGGGGAGTGGTCATGCTGCTGGCAAGGAATGCAATAGATAGAAGGTCATCACTCCTTGGACACTGTATATGTGGCACATCAAGTGTGGTCATATTCTTCCCACTCTTTTGTGACAAGAACACCCAAGATCTACTTTGCATGGGTGAGTATCATATAACTAAGTATTTCTGGATCAATGCTAGTATGCACAAGCATTAGTCTTATATATATATGTATTGCTGCACCTCAATCTTTTGCTGTCCATTTTTTCACTGGGGGAGTCAGATCTTCAAAATGGCCATAGCCCAGGTCTGCAGAGCCAGGCAGACTGGTGGACCTAGGTCACAGTGATATGCCCTTATGATGATGCAAGTCAAATGTAGGTTGCTGGGGATCTTTGTACATAGATTCCATCTATAGACCTGTAAACATGGTATGATCATTTTGTGAGAGACAATAACCTTAACTTGACTTGAGCATGCTCCAGCTCTCTTGCTTGCCTGCAATACATAACCTCCTGATCATTTCACCAATGTACAAAGCAATGGTTGAGATAAACCAAACAGTGGATGTGAGGCCTAGGCTGTGGTCTGTGTGCAAAGAGAAGAGTGTTGGGCTGCCAACTGGCATATCTGGGAAACTGATTCACCAGGTGTGCTGCTCCACTTACTCATCCATTTGACATCCCTCTCTGAGAATCAGGACCAGGCCAGGGTAGCACCTGTACTGTATAAGCATAGGTGGGGGGAGGAGAATGATGCAGGCATGCAGTTTCGAGCCTGCAAAAGCTCTTTTTCATTGTTGGGTCAGTTGCTCAAGAGAATGTGTAGCACGATGTGTATCTGAATCTCTGAGATGATGAAAGAAAGTGAAATTCAGGAAATTAGTAAGAGCCTGAGTCCAACAATGGATCAGATATAAATTTCACTCATTAATTTCTGTAATCAAACCCAGGGTGCAGCAGATTCATTATTGCAAAGGGCCAATTGGTTGATCCTGACTCCAACCAGCAACCCCTTGCCATGATGAATCTACTGGATAAGCATTGGAGACAGTAATATGGATAATAAACATGTGTGACCAATGGTTATGATGGAGAAGGGGCCAAACCAACTCATTAATCCAGATTCCAGGGGTGCTGTCATGGGTGAATGGACATGTGTATGCTAGGGTAAAAAAGAGAGAAACAACAACACCAGGCAATGTAAAGCAACTTTGAGGCATTGAGATAGGCAAGCAAGAGAAAAGCATGTTCTGCACAAAGGATGACCACTAAAAATGGTGAGTGATGTGGCAACAGAAGAGTGCGAGATGACCAGATAATTTTACCACCCTAAATAGTGGTAGTCATTGGCCCAACTTCAGTTCCATGCCAGGGCATGATGTCTTCATTCATCTTTGTCCTGGGCTTCCATGGCTTTCATCAATGCATTCTTGATCCCATTGGTGCTGGTCAAATTCAGTGGTTGTCCACTACCCACTTGATTCACTCTTTGTGTGATGAGAGCAGGATTATTGTTACTGCTAACTTGATGTTCCCAGAGCAATTGTTGACAGATACTTTCCAACAGCTCCATTTCCAGCATCTGTTGGCAGGTGGTCCTGGGTGTCATTGGTGGTGGAGCTGTGGAAAGGCTATATGGATGCCCAAGCAAGATAGGTGTAGTAGTCAAGCTCAACAAACTGGGTCGTACTTTCATGGCAACAGGCTGGATAAAATAAGATGATGTCCTCTGTTTTGAAATTCAGCATGACATAAATGCCTGCAATCTCTGTTGAGCAACACTCTGTGACATCTGAATTGTGTATCCATGTTGTCAGCACTGTCATCCTCCATCTCCTGTTCTTTGGGTGGTCCTTTGGGGCAATAGCAGTTTTTCTTGCCATCACACCACTTCATAGCAGATGATGGCAGAGGTTTTGAACTGCTGATGGCAGTGATGTCCACCACCATCAGGGGCACTGCAGCACTCTTACTCATAGATAACCACAGAGGAGTACAGTATATGTGCTGGTACTCCTTTGTGGCACAGGTGCATGTGTTATAGTACTTTTTCTTTCACATACTTTCTTTCTCATTTGTATAACATGGTGACCATACTCTCACTTCGCTCCTCATCATGAGGTGATGGATGACTACTTACTTACCTTTGATTCACAGTATTTTCCTATACTTCTCTCTCTCTAGTGTTGTACTTCTCCACAGGACTGTCTTCACCCCTGACTACTTCTCTCACAGTAGTCACATGTCCTCATCCTTCCATACTGTTCTATAATGTTCCTCTTAGGTAATCCATTGTACTTAAATACCTGCCCAGTCTATATCTTTCCTTATTCTTGTTCTATGCAATAACAGTGTTAGTCTTGTGATCCACAACTTGTCTGGTTGTGTTACTGTTTCCTACTTTCTTATCCTTGAACCCAGAGACTTCTTTGAGGACATTGTGTCTCTTTGTGAGTACCTTTCTCAAAGAAGGTAAATCCTTGACCTTGATGCAAGTCTGTCAACTCATATAACAGCATGTGGCAGATACTAATATTGCAGCAAGAGAACAGCTGAAGACCAACTGATCTGATACAGATGATTTGATGGAAAGATTGCAGGGTTTGGGTTCATCAGCTGTGACAAAAGCCCTGACTGCATGTGACTAAGATTTGAATACAAACACTTGGGAACTTTGGTGAACAGCTTGCACTGACACTGAGCTTCCAATGCAGCTTCATGCAATTGACTCTCCTCTGCCTCTTGTATCTTGTCCTTCATGTCCATATTCTCAGAGACCCACTCTTCTAAGTCTTCCCCATCTGTTATTTCATATTCCTCTGATGACATACAGGCAACAACTACCATCTTCCATGATTGGGCATTGGTATTTGCATTGCCATTTACACTCCCTATTGCATTCACTTTCATATCAATATTGGCACTCACATTGTTATTCAGTGCAACATTACCAGCAGTGATGTGACTGGAAACCCCATTGGCAATGACAGGAGGCTGCATCTACAAGGGAGATACCTTTGGCAGTTGAACTGCTGTAAACCCATTCAGCATAGAGGAAGACTTTGCATGACCCTTGCACATTGAACCATTTACTAACCTAGACCCATTCAAGGATCTCAAATCAATGTTGAATATGGTACCCTTCTTTTCAGCATGCTCCTGTTGGACATGGTGCTGCTGTTGTGCTGATAGCTTCCTGACCGTTGATAGCACAGCATGTTTTGCCAAATGTGACTGCTTCACTAGTGGGCACTTCCTGGCTTCCTTTCCCCTCTTTGGCTTGTTTCAACAAGTTTGTGTAGAATGCCTTGCCACAGTGGTTGGTGATCATCGATCACCCTCTCCTTCCTGCCCCTCTTCTTTGAGATCATCCTTGCTATCATCACCCACATCAACATCTATCATAACATTTTTCATCTGACTGGATGCAACACTACTTGCTGCAAGCAAGTCCAAGGGTGATTTTCCACTCATGGTTGAGGCAACTCTGAGTCCCCATTTAGATGAAACATCTTCAGAAGACTGCTGGAGGAGGAGTCAATGATCTGATGGCTATGCTAGCAAGTTGCCACCAGCAATGTAGGTTGGAATATTGGACAATGGGGGTCCCTGAGAAAGCAGTAAATGAGGCAGATGTGGTGATTGTGTGTCCAATTCCACAGAGGGGACCATTGGTAGAAGTGCAGGTGGGGGTAAGGAAGGCAAAAAGAATATGGATGGCTGCTGTGGTGTGCCTGGTGTATTGTCATGTAATATTGGTGGAGTTGGTGGAGTCAGATGCAGGGTCGGGTTGACAATCATGACACAAGGAAATAGTGCATTTGCAGTTGCAGGCAGTTGGATGAGCAGTATGTTGGCATCACAAGACCAAGATGATTGCATTGTTGGTGGAGGTGTGGATAATACTGCCCTCACAGTAGAGGCAGGGGTTGACTTGGTCTGGGGGATGGCAAGGCAGTTTGGAAACATGTCAACAATGAGATGCCCAATGCAAAGTGTCAATTTTCTGCAGGTGAGAGAGCTGAAAGGGATAGTCAACCCTTGTGGATGCACAGATATTTGTGGGCATTTTGGCATCAACAGGGAAGCCATGGTGGGCATTGGGGGTGGCAATGGTGATGGTGAAGCTTGATTAGAAGGTGACTATAGCCTGGATGAAGGGACTTGCAGGTGTTACGATACTTTTTCTTTCACATACTTTCTTTTTCATCCATGTAATGTGCCAACCATACCTTCACTTTGCTCCTTATCATGAGGAGATGGATGACTACTTACTTACCTTTGACTCCTGATCTTCTCCTATGCTTCTCTCTCTCTAGTATCATACTTTCTCGCAGGACTGTTTTCTCCTCTGACTACTTCTCTTGCAGTAGTCACATGTCCCCATCCTTCCATACCATTCTACAACATTCCCCTTAGGGAATCTGTAGTACTTAAATACCTGTCCAGCCTGTACTCTTTCCTCATTCTTGTTCTATGCAATCACAACTGTCTGTTGTGACTCCACTTCACCTCAGATCTCTTCTTTAGAGATAACCCTTGAAACTGCTTTGAGGACGCTGTGTCTCTTCATGAGTACCTCCCTTAGAATGAGTCCCCTAGACTCGAGAATGCAAGTTGGATGACTCATGTAACAAAAGAACAAGAATAATCTTTTAGTCCCTCCTATTCAGGAGTAGAACCACCCCAGCCCACCCAAGATTTTTCCTCTATGCCCCAGAGGAGCTTTTTGAGCCTTCAAGGATTTGGAAAAAACCAAAACACCCCAGAACACCCAGAACACCCTAGATCTAGCAACCACTTCCCAGAGACAATTTCCTATTGAACCTAGTCACTTCCCTGAACTGCCTACACTTCCATCTCCTGGAAAAAAACTAGTGGCAGGAAAACCCTTCCTTAATCCAGTACTTCAACCATCACCTAGGAAATGCTCTCTCCCAGCATTTTCAATACCCTTAACCAGTTCATCTGGTACCCTGACAAACCTCCCCTCATTCTTGACCATCCCTGCCACATCCTCTGTCCTTATCCCATCAACATCACCTGCACTTCCAGCTTCCACAGTCCCACCTGTCCCAACAAACCCATCAATGCTACTCCCCCCCCCCCCCCCCCCCCCCCCCCCCCCCCCCCCCCCCCCCCCCCCCCCCCCCCCCCACCTCCCCCCCCCCCCCCCCCCCCCCCCCCCCCCCCCCCCCCCCGCCCC
>JBBPMA010001176.1:0-12962 GCA_038090075.1 Xanthoconium purpureum | reverse complement strand
TGGGCAGCACCATTGTCGTGTGTGGCGTCAAGGCCGAGATCGCAGAGCCCGCGTTGGACGCGCCCGATCTCGGGTTCGTAGGTGCGTTTCCACGTCGCCGCTCGCTAATACATACCCACGGAACGGTTGATCCCCAAACAGTGCCCAACATCGACCTCCCCGCCATCTGCTCGCCCAAGTTCAAACCTGGTCCACCATCCGAGGAGGCCCAGGTTCTCTCAGAGCGACTCAATGACGCGCTCCTCAGGTCGGTTCCCCCCTCGTTCTTTTTTCGTGCCGTCGACCCGACGAGTTCGCATCTAGGTCTAACTCATTGCCCCTCGACACGCTCTGCATATCCTCTGGCCGTGCAGCATGGTGTCTCTACATCGACACGACGTGCCTCAACTACGACGGCAACGTCTTCGACGCAGCGCTCATAGCCATCATGGCAGCGCTCCAAAACAGTGCGTATGCGTATCCTTTCTTAGCCATCCTACCCCCCAACTAACGTGGACGTTAGCGACACTTCCCCAGCCGACCTTTGACCCCGACACGTCCACGACGACGTGCAGTCGTACCATTCGTGTTCCTCTGTCTCTCAACAAGCACCGCAGGGTCGTCGGTCTCAGCTTTGGCTGCGTCGGTGCAAGGTCATTCGGGTGTTCTTGGCCGAACGTACACTGCTGACATGCGCTTTCGTAGTACGCCCACGCTCCTAGCGGATCCCACGTCCTTTGAAGAACCCTTGCTCACATCTGCGATCAGCATCGTCGTCGACGCAGAGGGAGGCGTCGTCGCCGTCGAACGGGGGATAATGGGCGAAAACGACGTTGGTGAAGGAGAAATTTTGGCTTCCCAAGGTAACGGATCGTTGGGGCAGTGCGTACTTTTAGCAAAAGAACGGGCGGTCGTCTTGCACAAATTACTTGAATAGAATGATCACACTCACGTTCATCGACTTGAAGACACTCGTTTCCATGGTCCCCAACGCCCCGGAGAATGCCAACGCATCCGAAACATTAAACCTAGGGGTCAGATACGGTACGGATTTGCCCAACCTTGCTGGAATTGGACAAGTGGCTTTAGCGCTGCAAATGATCAGTATTAGTGTACCAAACCTTTGGTAATGTGCACAGTCAACACTGCAATTGATTGCAAAGATGAGTTCGAGTGTGAGTTGGGAATCATTCGTGTTGGATTCAATGGCTTTTATCAAAGATGATGTTGTGCACGTTTACAAGCGTGACTTGATCCACAAAACTGCGTGAAATGTCAAGGTATTCATCTGTGTGCACTCCAAGAGATCGTTTAGTGCGTTGCATCGCCGTTCGTGCCGTGGAGGACACCAACACATGGATCTATACCAAAATCAAACCTAGGGACAGACTCAAGATCGGACGCTTGGCAGCAAACGGTGTGTTTTCATCCGTAGTATGCAGCGTTGCAAACAATGGATGCGCGCTACAAAAACTCCAAGCCTATGCCCACCTGTGGACCCCGCCTCAGCGCCTCCCCCTTGGCGGCCACGAGAGGCACACCAAAGTTGACTTCGACGCGAATTGGGTCGAATCGGTATACGAGACCTAGACCAACACTGATAGATGGTTGTGTGACCGCCGTATGTATCGACTGCAAGGGTGCTGAGATCGTTTGAAAGCCAAGTATCAGTCATGGGATGAAGAAACAAAAGAAAGACGTACATCCGTTGATGCCTTGTAGTCTCCCAGCGTTGATCCACGCATGTAATTTGGTGGGCCACTGGGGACGTGTGGGGATGTTGCCCAATATCGATAGTCCAAGAGAGTAGTATAGGTCACCACCTACGGATGTCGCTGGGAACAGATGGGTGAGCGTCGCCGGCACTACCAGGACAAGCGAACTTACAGCCCTCGTGACCACCCATGCCAGCAGGTCCAAAGGCACGTACGCTGAGTGGGCCACCAAGTTGAAATTTGTCCGAGTAGTGTATTGTACTCGGATCGCCTGCTAGGAGTTGTAAAAGGCCCGCACGTCCTGTTAAAGAGAGTGTCTGTACACTCATAAGTCGGGTACGGCGTGTCACATCATGAAATAACTTGCCAGTCCCTTTGTTAGCGACCACCCTTTCTTGGCATGTGCTTCTGTCTTCCAAAATGCATTGTTGCCCTGGCCGAGGAGGTTCTGACTTGCACCGGGAGATGACGGTGGGACGAATGCATCGAGTTTGCCGGTCAGGGCAAGTTCGTTGATGACACGGAGAACGGAACCCGATGTGGGCATGACGGCGTCGTCGAGGGTGTCGCGTGTATAGGTATGAGAGAGAGACCCCTTGGCAGCGGGTCCGGCAGACTGTCGCATGCTGACGGGAGGTGAACATGGGACGGCGAAATAGACGTGGGTCGGGGGTACCTGATGCCAGCGTCGTCGCTGAGAGAGCCGATACACCTCCAAGCGAACTCGGCGGCGAGCTCGTTGCCTGGGATGGGTGCGCCGAAGGCGGACTTTCTAAGTCCAGCTTTTAGGGCCATGCGTTCTTCTCTGCCGCCGCCTCCCTGTACGCCGAGCTCGCGCTCCATGCCGACGAGGCTGAGGAAGGCGTGGGAGTCGAGTGCGGGGGTGACGGGGAGGGAGAGGGACGCGTCGAACGCGCGCTTGGTCTTGGTGCCAAGGGAGGCATTGAGGGAGAAGACGTCTGCGTGGCCAAAGAGGTTGACGAGACGGCCCTCGAGCGACTGAGAAGGGGTAAGTGCGCAGAGAGAGAGAAGGGAGAAGATACTTGCCGCAGTGCCTTCGCCATCGCCGAGCTCGGTGGAGGTCTTTACGAAGAAGCGCCCGCGCTCGTGTACGTTGTATACGATGTCGACGTGGGCGGTGTCGCCGTCCTCTGCGGGCTGTATGCGTGCGGAGTGGGCGCGGAAGAGACCGGAAGCGGCGAGTGCGCCGGAGATGGCGGTGGTAGTGTCGAGAACGTCGCGGAACGTGGAGTGGTCCGGGACGACGATGTGGGGTGCGATGAGCCAGTCGAGGAAGGCGCGCGAGGTCACGTTGGCGCCGAATACGCGGACGGCGGCGAGACTGACGGGCGCATCGACGAGCTCGACCATGGGAGAGGTGTATTAATAACGTGTCACGCGTGTCACACCGCGTCAAGGATGTCTGTCATGTACGGGAAAGAAAAAGAGAAAGACGAGCACGACATCGACCCCGGCTTCACCAGCTTCTTTTCCCGTCTCCCAAAAAAATCACCCCAGGGAGACGGCGTCGTCCGCCTCTTCGACCGCACCGAGTTCTACTCCGTGCACGGACCAGACGCGCTCTACGTCGCGTCGCACGTCTTCCGCACGAACTCGGTCATCAAGTATCTCGGTGCGGGCGGGAAAGCAGCGGGTCTCCCAAGCGTCATCCTCAGACACGCGCTCGGGCACACGTTCCTTCGCGAGGCACTGACCGTGAAGCAGCTCAGAGTCGAGATCTGGGCACCAGCACCCGGTCAGGGGCGCAAGGCATCCAAGTTCGTGCTCCAGAAAGAGGCAAGCGACGCGTCGTTCCCTCTGCACATTCTCACACGTTCAGCAGGCGTCGCCAGGGAATCTACAAGCAGTCGAGGACCTTTTATTTGCAAACTCGGACGTCCTCTCTGCACCCATCGTCGTCGCAATCAAAATCGCCTCGGCAGCCAGCGGCGAAAAGGCAAAGGCAAAGACTGTCAGCGTCGCCTACGCCGACACCAGCGTCCGCGAAATAGGCACAGCAGAATTCGTGGACAATGACCTCTTTTCGAATACAGAGGTATGCCCCTGTCTGCATGTCGCGAACTAATCTCACTCGTCGTAGTCCCTCGTCATCCAGCTTTCCGTCAAAGAAGCAATCATACCCACTGGTACCGCTTCTGGCACCACCGACCGCGATTTCGACCTCAACAAGCTGAAAGCGGTCCTCGACCGATGCGGTGTCGTCGTCACAGAACGAAAACCCAGTACATACTCGTCTTCCATCTCTTTCTCCTCTAACCGGTGCATGCACAGGCGAATTCACGACCAAAAATATACTAGAAGACGTAAAAAAGCTGACAGGAGAAGAGGAGACAGAAGATGCTCCAACCACAACCAGTGCGCCATCTTCCTCTTCGTAACTTCTCCATGCTAATGTTTCAAACAGCTCTCCCTGGTACAGGTGCTCTAGCTGCGCTCGTCATATACCTTGCACTTCTTTCAGATCCTGCAAATCACGGCGCATATAAACTCAAAACGCACGACCTCGCTCGATATATGCGCCTCGACGCCAGTTCAGTGCGCGCACTCGCACTGGTCGATTTCGAAGGAGGGGTTAGTCTCAGCCACCGGTCTGTCCTTCTTCACTCACGCTTTCACAGGGCAGCCTCAACAAGTCCTCTACGCTCTTGGGTCTTCTGAATAAATGCAAGACTGCACAGGGAACCAGACTGCTCGCGACCTGGTTGAAGCAGCCCCTTGTCAACCTGCATGAGATACGTAAGTACGTGTTCACTGAATCTTGCCTCTCATACTGATCTTTTCTTGCAGGGAAGCGACAAGATCTCGTGGAAACCTTCGTAGATGATTCTTCGACAAGACGCACTCTACAGGTAATGAACACAGCTTGTTCCACGCACTCGGCCGTATCACTGTGAATTGACTCCAGGACGACTACCTTAAATTAATGCCCGATCTTCATCGGCTTAGTAAACGGTTCAAGAAGGGTGTCGCTTCTCTCGAGGATGTCGTTCGTGTGTATCAGGTGGTTTTGAAGGTGACGTTCATCGTAGCACCTTTGATCTCCCACCAGCCATTGACCGAGAACAGACGCCAGGTCTCATTGAAACCATCGAGGGTATTCAGTACGAACACCCAACACACGAAAAGCTTGTCGAAGAGGTGTATCTAAAACCGTTCAGGGTATTTCCGATTTCTGTCTTGGTGAGACGCACACCAACCCAATTCCACTTCTATAGGCACTCTCAGACAACCTCTCAAAATACTCTGAAATGGTGGAGACTACTCTTGACCTTGCTTCACTGGACACGCACACCTATACAATCAAACCAGAGTACGACGAGGGCTTGCAAAGATTGGCTGCTAAGCTCATGGAGGTGGGTTGTCCGCAGAAATAGTGAATGATTGACCTTTTTTGGATTCTCATTAGGCAAGAGATGGGTTAGATGCCGAGCACCGCGCCGTTGGCAAAGATCTCGGGCTCGAACTCGACAGGAAACTACACCTGGAGAACCCTGCGACATATGGATACTGCTTAAGACTGACCAAGAATGTATGTCTTGTAACACTGTCCATTGCTCATGCTAATTGCTCGGCGAGCCAGGATGCAAAAGTCATTACGAAGGACAAGAATTACATCGAGCTCGGAACAATCAAGTCCGGAGTGTATTTTACGACAAAGACATTGAAGAGTCTCGCGACAGACTATCAGGATACGAACGAAGAGTACCAACGCACACAGTCAGGGCTTGTAAAAGAGGTGGTGAATATTGCCTGTGAGTGTCTAGTATCACAAACAGAAACGTGACCAACACGATGTGCAGCGACATATACCCCCGTTCTGGAAAAATTGGACCATGTCCTCGCGCACCTCGATGTCATCGTTAGGTTCGTTCCAAACATGCTCCTTGGACCTTCCCTAACCTCTGTGGTCATAGCTTTGCGCACGTCTCTGTGAACGCCCCGGAACCATATGTGAAGCCTACTGTCTCTGAGAAGGGTAAGCTACCCATTTCTCCTTCGTTTCATAGCTGACATGGATGTAAAGGTGAGAGCAGTCTGGTGCTGAAAGATGCACGACATCCATGTCTAGAGGTTCAAGACGAAATCAGCTTCATCCCCAACGACGTCGAGATGGTCAAAGGAGAGGGCGAGTTCCAGATCATCAGTATGGCTCACTCTTCTGTTTTGCGAACACTCCTGACTGTTGGGATCGTCGTTGTAGCGGGACCTAACATGGGTGGAAAGAGTACATACATCCGACAGGTGATGACAATGTTTTCGTCTTGAGCTCCGGCCAACTAAGGGGTTTCCAGGTCGGTGTGATAGCGCTCATGGCCCAGGCCGGATGTTTCGTTCCGTGCTCCTCGGCTACTGTCCCCATTTTTGACTCCATCTTGTGCCGAGTGGGCGCGGGCGATTCGCAGCTCAAAGGCGTGTCGACGTTCATGGCTGAGATGCTCGAAACCGCGTCGATCCTCAGGGTAGGCTGTTTCCTTCACTCGCTTCTCACCCGGTATTAACTTGTTGCAGTCTGCATCAAAGGACTCGTTGATAATCATCGATGAGCTCGGAAGAGGTGAGAATGCCGTACGCCTGGTGGGTGGTCATGTGCGCTGATAATCCAACCAAAGGGACTTCGACGTACGACGGTTTCGGGCTCGCGTGGGCAATCTCAGAGTGCGTTCTTTTTCTCTCGACTCTATAACGCGCTGATCTTCCTTTGCTAGACATATCGCTTCGAGTATCCGAGCCTTCTGTCTCTTTGCAACGCACTTTCATGAGCTCACGGCGCTCGACCAAGAGATACCGCACGTGAAGAATTTGCACGTCGTCGCACACGTCGGACAAGAAGAAGGCTCGCAAGAACGGGATATCACGCTATTGTACAAGGTCCAGCCCGGTACGCCATCATCCCAGCCAATTGCCATAGTCGCGTTCATGCTGACTTGGGACGTCAGGCGTCTCGGACCAGAGTTTCGGTATCCACGTCGCTCAGTTGGCCAACTTCCCCGAAAACGTCGTCAAGGTAAGTTTGCCTTTTCGCCCGAATACCTGGATGCGCCGCCTTACGCGCGTATGCAGCTGGCGAAGCGCAAAGCAGACGAGCTCGAGGATTTTGCCGTGGGTCAACACCCCGAGCCCCAACACTCGGACGAGGTGACAGAGGAGGGCATCCAGATCGTCGAGGAGCTCCTCCGGACATGGGCGGAGTCTACATCGGCCGCGGGCACGGATGGGGAGGACGTTGTCATGGAGGATACCTCCGAATCCGTGGACGCACAGCTCGAGGAGTTGCGTCGGTGTGTTGATGCGTTCCGACCGCGCATCGAGGGTAATGCTTGGGTGCAGTCGATGATAGCCTCCTTGTGAACTCTTTCAAATCATGTTGCATGTTGGTGTTGCTTTCATTGCTTTCGGGACAATCCTTACTGCATTTACATAGTTGCTGTCTAGTAATGTACATACGCATCCATCCACTATTCATCCATCTCGTTTTCGTCGTGATCCACGTTACTGTCCTCGTCGTGTTCAAACTCAGGCTCAGGCTCGTTGGGTTGATTTGTCGACGTGGTTGCAAGCCTCTTTTTGCTAGCCTCGCGTGCAGCGACCGTCACGTCTTCCCCAAAGAGACGTAGACTGAGTGCACTAGAATATCACGACAGGCATGCATGTGAGCATTGAACAGTGTGCAATCCAACACACCACTCGCACCTCTTGGCTTTCTTGTCAATCATGAGGGTGACCGAAACATTGGATTTCCAGAGGGGGAGCACGAGATCGCGGGAGAGGCTAGAACAGGAACGGGCATTTGCAGCTGACAGATAATACGGAGGGATGGTACTTACGTCGAACCGGGAGACCCCGACGCCGGAAACCGCACGACATGATTTCCACAACCTGGCGATGGGGAATGGGACATGCTCAGTATTCAGTGCTGCCCCGCCCGTGACACAACAGAACATACTCACCCCTCGCTTCGATCGCAGACCGAAACGGCTCCTCGAAGCTCGCACACAGTGGGTAATAAGTCGCCAACAATACCCTCAGCGCCTTGCCCCCCGCATCCGCCTCCATGATCGCCGCGGGGTCGACATAGGGGAGCACGACCGGCAGTCCTTCACCGAGGATGCGAAAGTGCGCCTCGTCCGTCCCGCGCCCCGCATCCTGCTTGGTGATCACCTTGGACCCTGCCGTCATGAGCCGCATCCGCGTATAATCGTTGTGTGCGAGGACAGACTTGACGAGGTTGTTGACGAGGTAGAGCGAGCGCACGGCGTCGCCGGCCGGGTTTCGCACGAGGACGTTGGACGTCGGGAAGGACGGGGTGAGGTGGAGTTGGTTCCTTTGCGTGTCGTCAGTCAGCGCGTTGTCCCGTGCAGTGGCGTCGGATGGGAAAGAGGACTTACATGCAAGTGATGAGCGTGGGATCGTCGGGCGGTAAAAAGGTGTACGGCATCTCTTTGAAAGAGGGATCAGCGACGGTCCGCATCGGCTTACTCGTGTCAACGGTGGACGCGGCGAGCGATGGCTCGGTGGCGGGTTCATCCTTGGCAATGGTGGAGTTGTCGATGGCGGTGGTAGGCTCTGCGGAGGACGGGCCCGCCGCACTGGGTACTTGGTCAAGCTCGTTAAAAGAGACGTCCGTCTCTAGCTTGAGCTTTTTACTCTCTGGAATCGTTGCGTCCGCCTCCTCTGCCGTGCGTTTCCTTGAGATTCCTCAGTACAGTCAAGACGAGCTGCAACGCCCTTACCCTCCCTGTTTGCTCTTGGACGGTCGATGACTTTGCTTACGCTCCAAAACAGCGACGAAAAATCCCCCCGTGTCCTGGAGATGCGGGTAGATGCGTATGCTGCCTCCACGGTCAACATATACACAAGTGCAATGGATTGTTATGTACGCACCAACGCTCGAGGTGCAGTGCACCGGCGTTGCTCGGCGGCCAGTGTGTCTCGAGCATTTTTGAGTCCGCACGTTGATTTTCGGGGATGGTTTCTATGTACGCCGTCCATGAAGGGTACGACGTGTCGATCGACCGACCGACCGTCGGCGACCAATTTGTGATCCCTGGTCGACGAATCAATCCGGGCAGTTGAAACGATATGTCCATCAATTCAAACTCTGTTCGTGGGGAGGGGGAGAAGAGTCACAGGAGAGGTTCACACATCCAAATTGCCCTCACCTGGATGAGAATTCAGAGCAGCGGCGATGACGGCTTCGTTTTCGACGGGATTCAAGGAGCAAGTAGAGTAGACGATCCGACCATCCAGCTCCAGCATGCGCATCGCGCGCTGAAGGATACGAACCTGAAGTCTTGGAGAAACGTCGTCAGAGGGGAAGCGCATAGAGGTATCTTTGGCGGAACGAACCCATGCAAACCATTGCCATCCAAGGGCTGCCAACGCTTCCAAATGCCGACGTTCTTTCGCAGCGTTCCATCTCCGCTGCACGGCACGTCGCAGAGAATACGGTCGAACAAGAGTTGACTCGGCGTCTTTTTGACTGAGCGACGCTCTTCGACCGTTGTCGATCGAAGAACGGGATAGATTGACGCGTCGAGATTCGTGACCATGAAAGAGGGACTTGGGAGGCGGGCGGATTGGTGAATTAGAAGATGGGAGCGCCTGGAATCGCTGTCGTTGGCAACGAGGAGGCCGGGGGGCGTTGATGTCGCAGTGGCAGTATCGTTGGCGTGTAATGCTTCCAGTAGTTGGGCTGTCTTGTATCGGGATTGAACATGAGAATTGATCAAGTAGCTAATCTGTTACCTTGGATCCCGGTGCCGCACACATGTCAATGATCTATGCATGGTGAGAGAGTTTTAGACCAACGTGCCAAGCTTGTCCTGACCTTGTGATGAGGTTGGACATCGAGCAAGAGAGGTGGCAACATGCTGACTGCCTCTTGTCTGGATATGTTTCCCTTCCTAATGTATAAGCCGATTGTCAAGCTGATCAATGGAGAAACCGACCACTTCGGTCTCGTGCACTAAGAAGGAGTGAAACTTTTTGAACTCGGGCGATGTCCTCAAGACCTTCTTGGGTACATTGAATTGCCATGCAAGTCCATCTGGATACCTGCATTGTCGATACGCGCGGACTCAACACATATGCAACCAAAACTCACCATGGGATCTGAGCGGGAGGGGGGATAGTCTCGCCTTCGAAGGTGACGTTGTGCAGCATGGGAATATAAGTGTCCTTGATTGTATTTCCAAGTGTCTGTGCCACTCTTGTGTCACAGTGAGCACGAGACATTCCTCCGCGAACAGCAACAAGGCGTACTGTCTGCTGCCGGCAATCCGGAACGTGGTTGGAAGCGGCGTGCGCAACGACTCCATGAAGATGTCCCATTCGTCGTCTGGTATTATTTTTTGTGCCAGGTAGTACGTCGTGAATCGTTCGTTGTGCATGTCTGCGCGTTCGAGCGCGTATCGCTCCTTGTACACGTCCTGGCGGGCAGCCTTGCGTTCAAGGTTTTTTGTTCCGCGTCTAGTTTTTCTCTGTAAACAGCTCGGATGAAAATGTGTGCGTGGTCATGTAAAACCAACTTACAGCCATCTCGAATGCAACTTTTTAATCAGTGACCCGTGTAAGGAACTGGAGGGTGGCGGTTGTTTGGGACGGAAGGCTTTGCCAAACAACCGCGTCCTTGATTAACCATCCAATACTGGACTTTTCGTTACGAGTCCAGCATGGCACAGCGTCCCACTGCAAGAATAAAAGCTCCCTCAGAGGACCCCAAGAAGAAGAAGGAAGAAAAAAAGAAAGCAACACATTGTTTTCTTCTTCCGAGCAACCATCTTCCATAGGGTCAACGGTCAGACTAGCATTGGAAAGAGTAGTAGGGGCGTCGGGACCGTCATCGACGGCGACCGAAAGCTCATGGTCGATCTGTTCCCCTTCCTCCTCCAAACTCGTCAGATTCTCGTCCAAACTTGATACGAACTCGTCCTCCGAGCCAGACGGCAGCGCCACCTCCCACATAAACTCCAAATCTTCGCAAGGTATCATAGAATCAAAGACGTGCTCACGCCCACCCTCATCCCTTGTCACCACCTCTGACATTGACAACGAGCGCCTCATCATCGCGTCGTACGGGAACGGACTGCATGCGCATTGGAAACACCATCGTCGTGGGTGGTGTCAAGGCCGAGATCGCAGAGCTGTGCTGGACGGGCTGGATATCGGGTCCGTAGATGCGTCACTTCACGACGCCACTCGCCGTAGTTCGTCCTCAACCAGTCCCCACCATCGGTCTCCGCGCCATCCGAGGAGGCTCAGGTCTTCTCAGAGCAGAGCGCCTCAATGACGCTCCTCAGGTCGGTCTCCTCTTGTTCTTTTCCGAGCTATCGAACCCAATGAATTTGCATCTAGTTACCCCTCGACACGCTCTGCGTATCCCCTGGCCACGCAGCGTGGTGTCTCTACATCGACACGACGTGCCTCAACTAGGACGGCAACGCCTTCGACGCAGCACTCATAGCCAGTTGTAGGAGCGCTCCAAAACAATGCGTACCCTCGTTCCTCACAAACGTTTTTTCCTTTCTCAGTCACCCTATCCATGACCAACCCGACGCTAGCGACACTCCCAGGCGACCTTCCACCCCGACCCGTCCAGTCGCACCACGTCCGTCTTTCTGTCTCTCAACAGAGCACTGCAGGGGGTCGTCGGCTTCAGCTTTAGCTGTGTCGGTGCAAGGTCACTCGCGTGTTCTTGGTCGAACGTCCACTGCTGACATGCGCTCTTAGCCCGCCCACGCTCCTAGCGGATCCCACGCCCTTTGAAGAACACTTGCTCCCGTCTGCAATCAGCGTCGCCGCGGTTGAGTTAGGGACAATGGGCGAGAACGACAGTGGTGAAAGCGAGATTTTGGCTTCCCAAGGTGAAAGACTGTTGGGGGAGTGCGTTCTTTTAGCCAAGGGGCAGTCATCTTGAACAAAATAAAATGGACACACTCACGTTCATTGAGGCACTCGTTTTCATGGTCGCCGTGCGTGCTGTGGAGGATGCCAACGCATCAACATCGAGACCAGGCACATTAAGGCAATGTTGGGAACACATTTCAAGCGGCTGATCATAGGATATCACTCCGACAAGAACTCACTACCAGCGGGACAGCAGCATGTGAGAGCAGGTGGCCAGATTTTGCGGAAAATCTAAAAAGCTGTGACCTTGCCACTTGAAATGTCACAACCCTTCCCCTATCCCCTTTCAATAAGACGTTTTCACGACGGTTGTAGTAGTATGATCGGAGTCCTGTGTTTCCCCTCTCCTTGCCCATTTTTGCGCTCAGCGACAGCGTGCTCTACAATTGATCTCTGGAGCGTCCGCTTGACCTTGCGGGTGATCTGTATGCCGACGATCAATCACTCAGATGTTCACTTTGGCCTTCTTGCCATCGTTGTTGACAGCGTATCTGATTGTTATGCGTATCCCATTCTCGTCAGTGCAGTCACTGACAGGCTCTGCAGCGAGCTCGTCCACATCGTCAGCCCACGATGTTTTCCGAGACACTGTTGTCAATGTCGACGGCAAATTTAAAGGAAACAATCAAATCCAAAATACTTGACAACAAGTTGGTTAAAGAACAACTCGAACTCTTCTGCAAGATACAAGCTTGTTTGATATGACCATGCCGACTTGGCTGTCGATACAATGCTCGGGGATTGTTGACCGACGCAGTACCTGAGTCAGCCAAACTCACCATGGGATCTTGAGCGGGAGAGGGGATAGTCTCGCCCTCAAAAATGACGTTGTGCAACATGAGAATGTAGGTGTGCTTGATCGTATTTCCCAGTGTCTGCGCTATCCTTGTCACAGTGAGCACAGGATATTCCTCCGTGAACGTCAATAAGGCGTACTGTCTGCTGCCAGCGATCCGGAATATGGTTGGAAGCGGCCGGAGCAACGATTCTATGAAGTGTCCTATTCGGGAATTATTTGTTTGCGCTAGGTAGCACGTCATGAATCGTTCGTTGTGCATATTTACGCGTTTGAGCGCGTATCGTTGCTCGTATTCGTCCTGGCGAGTAGCTCTGCGTTCAAGGTTTCCTGTTCCGCGTCTAGTTTTTCTCTGTAGGCAACTCGGATGAAAATGTATGCATGGTCTGTAAAACCAACTTACAGCCGCATCTCGACCACGACTTGAAACGACGGCGGTTGTTTGGAACAGAAGGCTTTGCCAAACAACCGCTTTTGGTCGACCGATGCGACGCGCGTCCTCATCTACTTAACCTTCCGATAGACCCAGCATGGCGCAGCGTCCC
>JBBPMA010001175.1:0-12964 GCA_038090075.1 Xanthoconium purpureum | reverse complement strand
AGGGATCGAGCGTCAACAATTCGGAATAGTGTTTGACGGCCTCGTCGTGTTCTTGAGAGTCCATCGCTATATCGCCCCAAATTTCCAGCTTATCCGTACAGCGACGTCGAAAGTCTGTTGAGAATTAGAACGCCCCTGGATACGCTGCCTTGGACCCACTCACCAACTTCCCATGCCGTATGCGTACTCGTGTCCTCGGTCAGGCCGTTCTGCATTTTTTGGAAGCACTGGATTACCTCTGTAAGTCGACTGTCCTGTTCCAGAACGTCACAGACCGCCTGGTAGATGAGTAAATGTAATTTCGGAATCTGAAACTGAAGCGAAAGAAAGTCAGCATCCATCAAGGGAACATTTTGAGACGTGTACCTTGGTGGCGGCATCCAATGCCTCATTCGCCGAGCAGCGAACCAACATTATCCTCACCCACTTGATCAAGATGATATTCAGGAAGGGTGGACCGAGCGACAATGCAGTCGAGTAGGCCACAAGGGCTTCGTCATATTTCTCGACCTTTGATGCCTCGTCTCCATTTGCTTCCACCATCGATGCGCAGCGGTTCATGAAATCTGACGAACGAACTCAGTAATGTCTGTCAGTTTGCAATGCCAAAACTCACCAGCAAGCCAGTCCGTTATGAACGTGTAGTCTCTGACCGCTTCACTCGCGGTATTCTTGATCTCGAGCAGAGACGTGGCAGCATCGACCATGCGGCCCTTGCCGTACAGAGCTTCATATTGATGCTTCTGCTTGTGAACATGAACAATGTGTGCGAGGACATCCGCTCTTTGTTGTAGTGCTACGATTTCGTCGTCTGATGGACGTCAATACCAATGACAGAAGTCAAAATACCGTCGTGCGTACTTGATTTTTCGACCTGCACGCGAAGGGGTTGATAGACTCGTTCAGACTTTCTTCCTTATGATTGGCTGTGGTGAGCTCGTGACGGAGGCCTTGTACGGTTTTCTTGAGGTTCGCTATCTCTTCTTCTAATGAACCAAAAACATGTTAGAATGTGGAAGTTAGAACAGCGAATGGACGAACTCGATCTTTCGTCCTGCGTGCGAATGGAGTTGATAGTCTCGTTCATGTTTTCTTCTCGCTGATTGGCCGTGGCGAACTCACGACGGGGGTCTCGTACAACTTTGTCGAGGCTTGCTATTTTTTCTTCTAATGAATTAAACATGGCGAGGCAGGACAGTGAATGGACAAACCCGGTTTCTCATGCTCTGTACGAACGGAGTGAAGACTGTCTTCTCTATGCTGGTTACGACGTTGTTCATTGAGCAGTAAATCGAGTTCTTGATTCAGATGTACTCACGGTGTCGCAGTAGGATGAGGGGAGGATGTTACAGAGACTCTAGAGTGTGATTTTGTTTTCACCGCCAACCACAATGTCGTAATTTGCCGAGGTGGCCATGCAGTTGACTGCCAGTGTATGCTCGATGACAGACCCGATTTGTTTGTGTGTCGTAGCATCCCAGAACGAGACTGATGACCCGGAAGAGGCTGCGATGAATGCGACATTGCTTGCCAGTGCAATGTGGTTGTAGTCGTCGCCGTGAATGGACCATTGAGAAAGCGTTGCACCAGTGGACACGTCGAGACAGATGATCTTGCCGAAAGATACAACAAAGAGCTGTTTGCTATTGCTCGACCAAGCGAGGGAGTAGTTGAATGAGAATGAGACTTTGATTGGGACGTCGACGACAAGGTTGCCGTCACGACCGTCGTAGATCCGAAAAACCGTCTCAGTCGCAGTGGCGATGAAGCGTCCATCGGGTGAGAATTCGACCGCAAACACGTCGTCGTTGTGTTTCCATGGGCCGAGCAGTCGCTGGCCAGCCTTCGACAACGACCAGACGCAGGCAGTGTTGTCAAGCGACCCACTCGCGATCCTCGTCGAGTCTGGCGACACATCGACGGCATACACCCACTGGCTGTGTCCTCTGATCTCGGTCTCTTTTTTCCCGCTCTTCGCGCTCCACACCTGCACCGACTTCCATATCCCGCTGACGATCCACCTCCCATCTCGCGACACCGCAATGTCGTAAACATCCCACCCCGCATCAATTGGCGTACCCACCTCCATGCCATCTTTAACTTGCCAACGTCGAATCTTTCTCTCATCTCCGCCACTTACGACGTGCTTCCCATCAACGAGGAACGCGACCGACGATACCCCACCTCGACCATCGATTTCGATTGCTTTTCCAGAGGAGGGCTGGACCTCGCTCGACTCTAGGCTCATTGTCAGTATCCCATTCATTGTCTCCCCAGGTACTCACTATGCCCTGAACTCTGGTCGTTTCTTGCAAATACTCTCGGCCAGGGCATCAGAGCGATGGAAAGAAGGGCGCACAGTTGTTCACTCCAAGGATGCCACTGTCGCCTCCCACACACGTGTCTCTTATCAGTTCGCACACTGCATCTCGGCGCTTGCCCTCATGTGACACGCATTCCCCACCGTTCTCGTCAGTCGTTGTGCTGCTCAGTTCGAACTTTTCGAGAATTAAACTTCAAGTTGTTGACAGCAGGTGCACTAACCATCTTTACCGCAGTTCATGTTTCCATGATGTACCTGGCCACGCCCGCAACACTGACAACTACGCAGAACCCTCATCGTTTTTAACACTGGTCTTCGTGATGTATGTTGCAACATTGCGCTTGGACCGTCCGTCACTCTCTCAAAGAGTACTCACCGTTCCTTGACCGCCAGAAACACACGCAGCCAGGTATCGGAGCGATGGAGAGAAGGATGCACGCTCATCTAACTCAGCAGGGCATCGTTGTACCGCATACACGTGTCGCCTGGTCTTTGGCCACCACTTCGCACGCCTATCATCATTCCTCAGCGTTTGCGCTTTTATACTTGCAGTTGGTTACTGTGTTGGTCGCTCCCGAGTTTCCAATGGGGAATCATGCAGCCACACTGGCGTGTCAATACTAGAGACGCCGTAGGCCGTGCATGGTGGTGCTCGTGGCGCACGTCTGTCTCAGGCTGGGCATGACGGTGCTGAGGCGCACGCCCGTCTGCGGTGAAACTAAATTCTTCGCAGATATCGCTATCATCCTCAGCGAGATACATATACAACTGAGTTCATATTCACCTGGTCGAAAACAAGTATGGGGAGGTGGTAGAAAGTGGAGGATGGAAGCTTCCAAAAACGGAATCAAATGTTGACGCGGTCACTTGTTTACCACCATGTCCTTGTGTACCACCCTCCCCACTGTCGAACCCATCCCATACATCATAGCTGGCTGCTCAGAACACAGTAGGCACTACGTCGCTGAAAACATCCTCGTCGATCGACCGCAAGACCAATCCAGTCAATGGAGCGGCGCACAACAACCGCCAAACATGAAACAGTGGATACCGCTCGTCTGGAAAAGTTCTTCATGCAGGGCTTCGGGATGACGTGGTTCCGGAGACGTCTACGATTACACATGTGAACAGAGATGGCGTGCCTTTTCCGACGCGATTCGCTAAGATCGTACCGCTCTCGTGAGTAAGGACACGACTTCTGTCACCATCATGTTGACTGGGTACAGGGCACATGGGCAATCCACCTGGTATGTCGCTGTTGCAGGAATCACAGAGCCGTCGCATGTTGAGCGTATTCGCGTGCGTTATGACGAGGTGCGTTTCCAACCTTTCAGATCCTAAACAGTTCTCATAGTTACCTAGCACCGCGAAACGGTCGTCTGTCGACAAATCCTCAAGTACCTCCAGGAACAACGCCTCTTGACACCCTACCAGTCCATCCTCGCCCGTTCCCAAATCCAATTCGAGCACCCCATCGTGACGTCCCTCCACGCTGCCCTCGTTCTCCAAGGAAACTGGGACGCCGAGTCTCTCCTCACCCAAGCCTCCTCCGCCGGCCTCTTCCAACCCTGCCTCCAACCCTGCCAACCACACGCTCAATGGTGGCGCCTGCACGGTGTTGACACCGATGGCGACGCACCCTCGAAACGCGGTGGCCATGCCATGTGCATCGATCCTGACAACGGTCACATCTACCTCTTTGGCGGGTGGGACGGGCACAAATCCCTCAACAACATTTGGTGTACGATGTTCAGACTGAACGGTGGCACGTCATCGGTCTTAACACTGCCCTCGAGAAGGACGGGCCGATCGCACGGAGTTGTCACAAGATGGTGTCTGATACCAAGTCGGGGTGTATGTACCTGCTGGGATATTTGGGTGATGGAGACGTGATGCCTGTGATGCCTGAGGACGAGGAGGCGTTGAGATGGGCTGGGGAACGGGTTGGGTCGTCGAGGGCGGCGACAGTGTATTGTTCGGAATTTATAGGTATCATACGAGGGGGTTGGATGCAGGCAAGTGAGATTTGTAGTCGTTTGATATGGTGGTGAGTGTTGTGCACTTGTTTGCGATGGTGAACACTCACGATAGCCATGGATAGTCTTCGGGGGGCCCCCGCTTATCTTTGATCATCAGATGGTGATGGACTGTGACATGCAGGTGTTGTATGTCTCTGGGGGGCGCGTTGTCGATGGGGATTGTACAGTTACAACGTTCGGACGAGCAAGTGGAAACTACTCCAGTAAGTCACTCAAACCCGTCGATCGCAACACTCATCTCATCTCTCCGTAGGCCCAATCCTCGTCCTCACCAACCCCCCAACCCGCGCTCCTCCCCCCCTTCGGCCACTCGATGGCCCTCGACTCACACGCCCACACGATGTTCATCTTTGCTGGCCAGCGCGACGACAAGTATCTCTCGGACATGTATGCGTGCGACACTGCGAGCAACACCGTGTTGGAGCTGTTTAGCAACTTTAGTGCGAGTGGCGGGTCATGCGCGTTTTACGCAGAGGGCGGTGGTGGATCCGGGTTTGAGGGAGGTGTGCCTGTGTGTCTGTCTTCTTTTCTTTGCATGCGGTTGTGGAGCGCTGACGCGTATGTGTAAACACAGGTTTTGTGGGCTTACGGGGGCACAGCAGACTTCGGCACTCACGGTGTTGAGGTCGGATGTGCCGAATCGGGTGTCAGTATACGAACCCGGCTGCGCCGTGCAAGTGAACGCAGATTCTGCCCAAGGTCTTTTCGGGCGAGGGCGGAGGCGAAAACAGGAATGGCGTCCAACATGAGGGGCCGGTTCCGTTGCCCAGGTATGCACACCAAGTGGTGTATGATGAACGGACGAAGAAGGTGTACATGCATGGTGGGAATGCAGGTGAGGGATGGGGTGGTGGTAGGGGGAGAACGAGAACGAGGAGGCGAGGGTGGGGGGAGCACAGGTGTCGCAAGGTGCGAATGCGAGTGCGAGAGAGGGTGAGAATAATGGTGGCAGTAAGGATGGGACTTGGAGCGGCAGTTGGAGGGGGAGTGAGGGTGGGGAGGAGGAGCGACCGAGGTTGAAGGAGACGAGGTTAGATGATGTCTGGGTGATGAATCTCGTGAGGTGAGTACGACACAAATTCGTTGGGAGTGATCTTCTGATGCATGTATGTAGGGCTGTACCAGAAGAGGTCATACGACAAGCCGAGTGTCTCATTCGAAGACAACGGTACAAATTCTACTGGTGTTGAGAGAGATCCTACTGACGTCAATATAGGTTTTGAGAAATGTGCGAAGAACAGCCTCCATTCACTGCGTTACCTGCAAACCGAGGTCTCTGACGTCGTCGATCATACCGATCCCGAAGAGACGAGTATGTTTTGGTCTCTTCTCGCGCATTTGTTACCTCCCAGTGCGATCATATCCGCCGGCGACGCGTCTATACCATCAAAAGAGGTTGTCGAACGGGAAGAACCCCCCAAAAAGCGATTACGGGCGAACGCATCAGAGGAAGTCTGGACGAGCATGATCGATGGGGAGGACGACGATACACAGCACACCGGGTCGATCCCGCTTACCCGCTCGTCAACGCCGGGCAAATGGGGTTGGGCTGTGTTGCAAACGGACGAGGATCCGGTGGAGACGCGGATACGCGAGGGGCGCAAGGCAGTGTCTGCGGAATGATTCAGTCAGCGTGCGGGGATGTTTGAGCGGCTGTTGGGGTTTGTGGGGGAGGAGGTCAAGCAGCCCAAGGGGTCGTTGTTGGACCCGGTCGATGCGGAGGACGGTTTGTAATATGTACCATTCTAGAGGCTCTGTTGGTACATGTACGATACAATGTTGTGGGTCTACTCGTCAAAGGTTGATGGCGCGGCCAAACTTGGCATACAAGACGACCTTGAGTTCTTTCATGCGCTTTTCGCACTCTGGCCCGACCGCACTGGGCCCCCACCTTCTCCGAGAGCGCCGAGACGTCGTTTGTTCTCCCCACTACTGCCGAAGCACTCTATCATCTCCCGCGGATCGTACCAAACTGGAAAAGTCGAGGTGAAGCAGTCAACGACGACGGGGCGCGGGGGCGACGTGAAGGTGGACGTGCGGGTGGCGTACCACGACGAGCGGGCGCTCGCACGTGCGACCGTGTGTCGACTGCGGAAAAGCGGGAATAGGCATGGAGTTGGGGTCTATGTACGTTTTCTTTCTCTCTTTTTTCCCTCTCCGCTGAGCCCTCACGCTCGCCCACCCTTCTCGCACATCTCATTGACCGCTTGCAGCGCAATCTCCTCTGTCTCTATCGCCACCCCAGAGGGCTCAGGTGGCACCACTGCGCGGACCTCCAACGGTGGTGTCACCCTCAACTACGACGACGCCCCCACAGGCGCGCGCCTCATCTCGGACGCGTGCACGTCTAACGAGGCTACGTCCGTTGCGATGCACTCGGCGTTTGAGGGCACAGTCGAGGATCGGTGGAGGGGAGGGTGTATTGGGCGGGGGGTGATCATGGTGGGAGGGTTCGTCAACGGTGCATGCGAGCAATGCGCGGGCGTCGTTGGGGTCTATGAGGGTGGATGCTTTGGGGGGACGAAAGACAAGGCGAGTGCGATGTAGGATAGTAAGTATCTATTTGTTGGAGTAGGAGATCTAACACTATGCGCGCACATAAGACCACAGGTTCAAACGTTCACTGCCAGTCGAAACGTCATCCAAGATATGCACTACATAGCCCAAGTTACAAAACGTCGAGTGTGCGCACGTTGTCCAGAATACTGGCCAGCGAGATACTGTCTTGGAATTGTACAGTGATCAAGGCATCAGCCGCAACGCGCTTGTACCCCACCACACGTCGACCCTCAACCCGCGGCACAAGCAAGAACGCACCAAATGGCCGTCGAAGATAGACAGCGAGCCGCCGTGCTCCTGTCTCTCTGTCAACTGGAGCAAGATGTGCGAGAGCTGGGCGTGATGGCGAATCAGGTTCAAGGAACGATGACGCATCGTTGTCAGTTTCTTCTTCCTCGTCTTCATCACTGTCATCACCAGAGTCCCCTTCATCATCCATACTCGGGGAAGGAGGTGGTGGATCGTCGTCCTCTGTGAATGCGCCACCATGCACATCTCCACGGCCCAGAAGGGCATCCAACCAAGGGTGAATGAGATACAAAGACTCCATCCGAGAGAGGTCATAACGTGTTCTAATTTCCACCATCCCGAAGGCGGCGGTATCCACACGATAGACACGACCCGAATTTGTTCGATATCGTGCGAAATCCGGGAGTTTGAATGCGATACACGAAAGCGTCATTCGACTCTCCGCAAATCGAGGGGTAGGAAGAGCGTCGAGGCGGTCGTATAGCCTCAGGGCCACGTCAGGGTCAAATGAAGGAGGGTGCAACCCAGCAGTGATTTGCTCCATCTCGACATCAGGAATGGGTGGCGGAATGTGTGACGTTGCTGACCCGTTGAAAACGCTGATACGGACAGGCAGACAACTATTGAAGCGACCAGACTCTCCAGTCCATGCAAGGACACTCGCGTCTCCGGATCTAGTGAGGATATTTGCCAATAGGCGACCTAGTGAGGCCTCCCCTTCGCCGTAGATTGCTGGTATACCAGCAGCCTCAAAGATGCCGAGCAGAGAGTATGCAGCATCTTCCACTCGCGTCGTACTCCGGGTCGAAGCGAGGCGCAGCTTTTCCCGGATGTTTGATAAACCTGGACGGAGGGACATGAGTTGCTGCGCAGACACCCCCGTGGCTTGTTCCATCTCAGCGATCACTTCTGGGCACTCTTTGTGGTTCGATGACGGCAGATCCCGGTAAAGAGTCCAATCCTCCGTGTAGAAACGAATCTTCTTGGCTGCGATGTACTCCTGAAGTGTCCAGCCACGAGTGTTCCAAACACTTCCAGCAAGAGCACCGGCCGGCGACGAAGAGTTGACGCCACGAAGGAAGACGATCATTAGGGCCGAACCCTGGTACCACTTGAACATGGCGACTAGGGATTCCTGAAGCACGAAGTTGTCGGATTTATTGATACAACAAGTGTCCGACCATGCCCAATGGAAATCTGCATCCCGAGCGACCATGCAGTAAGTTTGTAGCTTGTCGTGCGTCGGCGAGTTATCCAGGTCGTAAACCGCAATATGGACCACATCCTGGAACAGCGGTTCATTACCCTCCCATTTGTGCGATAGCGTGACATATTGGAAGTACTCTCGTACTACACGCTTGATGCGGGAGCGGCTGATATGTGTAGTCATCGATGATATGAGCTCCTTGCAGATCGGCGAGGATTCGAACATGGATGCCCGTTCGTCTCTACCGTGGACTCTGCCGGTGGTCGTGTCGATGAGCTCGATCGGCGAGTCTCGGATTGTCTCTTGGACAATTTTGCGAATTTCCGCTCGTACCCTCGAGGGGGTTTTGTACTGCTTACGACGTTCTACCGGACAACGTAAACGAATTGCCTTCATTATGGTCACGAGGATAAAACTCACGACAAATCTCTGGATCAGGTGACTGCTCTATCTTCGAGAGCATCTCCTCGAATGCAAGAAGCGCCTTGTCGTAATCCCCGGCTTCGTGCAGAGCTGCATGTTTCAACTCGTAACCCCGTGGCGAAGACGGATCGAGTTCGATCACCTAAGGATGATGCAGCAAAGACAACCTGTGTGAGAAAAACAATGTACCTCGTTTGCATGGTCTAGAGCCCGTTTGCATGGCTCCGTTGCCATGAATGCTTTGTTTCTCTTGACGAGAATGTCTTGTCGCGAGGGTGGATTGAGGGACAATGCGGCCGTATAGTCGGAGATAGCCTCGTCAAATCGCTGTGCATCCAAAGCCGAATCTCCGGAACGCTCCAGTCTCTCGAACGAACGCTGCCTGAAGTCTGACAAAAAAGAATCTTGGGTTGGCAACGACACCGCAATACGCGCGGTACACGACCACTCACCACGAGCCCATTGCAGAACCTCGCCATCCATGTTCGTCTCTCCTCCCAAATTGCTCGTCATTTCGTTGAAACAATCGACCGCATCACGGATGCGGTCGATTGTTTCGAGACGATCACAAATGACCCAGTAGGTGGCTGAAATGCTAGACTGGAAAACATCAGCGTCAATTGAACGAGGGCTACTAAAGCAAGAGTGACGCTCACGCCTGCAGCAGCACGTAAGGCGTCTTTCCATGGGGTATTCGCCGATATCGTTACTTCTGCCCACTCCTTCAAACGGTGTGAAGGAGCGCTACCGTCCTGGGGAGCGAAAGACGGGGAGCTTAGAAACGCCCTAAACCAGTGGAAGATTGTACGCACAGTGAGATTCTCGATGGTAATTTTGCGATCATCCCCACCGAACGCGAGAAAGCGGTCGTCGGGGGACAATGCGATCGACTTTATGTTCTTATGATGTCGGATGAGACGGAGCTGGGAGTGCGTCGACGTGTCCCAAAACGTGATGGTACTCTTTGTAGAAAACGCGATGAACTCCCCGTGCTTTGGTAGAGCAATGCACGCGCAGACGTCACCACCGGGTATTGACTGTTCTGATACTGTTGACCCCGTGTGTGCATCGAATTCCTTGATTTTGTAGTTGGATACGACAAAGAGGTGGTTTTTCAACCAGAGGAGGCCGTTATGAAACGTGTCTACTTCTTCGTTGATATCCACGAGCGAGTGACCATTGCTGCTGTCCCAGACTCGAACGGATTTGTCGGTGGCTGTCGCGATGCGATCTCCTTGCGGCGAGTATTTTGCTGCACGGACTGGATCCAACCCGCCGTGGCCGAGTGCTTGCACTTGTTTGCGAGTGGGCATGTTCCAAACGATGGCTCCACAGTCCGTTGCAGCGACGAGTCCTGCCGAGTCCGGGGAGAAATCGACTGCGTAAACGTACTTGTTGGATTCTTTGTGCTTCAAGACTTGTTCGTATGTCTTTGCGTCCCACACGGACAGCCAGCCTTCGTCTGACCCCGCTGTAATCCAGTTCCCATCTTTCGACATTGCCACACACCGGACATATTCACCCGCTCCCATCGTCCCCATTTGCTTCCCATCTTTTACTCGCCACACTCGCACCTTTTCTCGGTCGCTGCCCACGACATACTCGCCATCCGGTGAGAATGTCACTTCATATAAAAAGCCATCTAGATCGATCTCGATGAGTGTGGAACGTTGGTCTTGTTCAAGGGTCAGCACCATACAACTCCATCTTACCAGTACGCACCGGTCATCGTCGTAAGTGACGACGTAGCAGGACGGTCGTCGAGGTTGGTGAACAAGCTGTGGTTCGTCCGCCTTCTCCCCATTTGTATATATACACGTTGTCCCTTGCTGATCATGATAAAGATCGGTGCACACGCCTCATCGCCTCGTGTTTTCGGTGCTTCCTCGTTCGGACCCTGTTTTCAACAAGGAACCATTCTTTCGCTGTATCTCGAAGACCTGCGAATAACCGTCTGCCAGGTTCACGAGTTGCATCCTGACAGTGATGCTTCATCGTGAGTCAACGACAGATATTCGGTATTGTCAATCCCCGCGGTGTGTACACGTGCACGAAGACAAGATAAGTCCACTGACGTGGGTCTTGCATAGCTCCATCGTCTGCCGGTCTCACGGTTGAACGCGTTTGCTTCTGGGTCTGTCGTCTCCTGACGAGTGCACGTCTCATTTCGGATGCGCGGACGTTGGACGGTCATGATCTGTCCCACGTACGGCGTGTCGACATCGAACAAGCCAGTAGACGTCTGGCGGGTCTTTTCGAGGAGCGGTCGTAGACGTGTTATAAATCCAGCGACACCGCCTGCGTCTATTTCATCAGGCGTGAGATATGAGCCGATTGAAAGATGATGTCTGCAGAAGACGGATCTGGAAAGAAACAACTACTCGTACTCTATGATGGCGATGAGGGCTTGTAAAAGAGAGTAATAAGAAGGTTCGAGAAAACGACAAATAGGATAGGGAATAATATCGTTCGCACGAGTTGGTGTTCCAACGCGAACCATGACAGCATCAGACAGTGATCTCACTCTCCGCGGCGACCCTCTTGGACTCTGCGACGTTCTGACGTGTCGGCGTGAACAACAGCGCCTTAAACGGCTGTCTCAGGCGAGCAACGAGCTGGAGGGCTTGCGTCTGCTTGTCTGTCAGCGATACGGGGGACAGCAACAGGAGCGATGCTGCATTTCGAGGCCGGGCACCGAATGACCGTTCTAGGCGAGCAACGAACTGCGCCGACGTGATGTTGGACGGACCAGAGGACGACGGCAACTCGTCAACCGAAGAAGACTGTTCATTCGGGGCTCCTCAGTGATTGTCTCTGTGAAGCTTCCAACAGGCTATCGGTCGAGGAGGAAGTCGATCCAGGGATGAACGAGAGTGAGAGAATCCAGTCGGGAAAGATCTTCCGTGGTGGTAATCTCTACAATCCCAAGCCCATCCGTCTTTGCGTGAAACGCACGTCCCGACGCGCTCCGAGTGGCTGAGAGAGGTCCGAGTTTGAAAGTCAGGCATGGGAGCTTCATCCGTTTCCCCGAGAATGAGGCACAGGGAATGGATGAAGTCGGTCATACAGCTTCGTGACTGAGGTAAGATTGGGCGACGACAACATGCGTAGCCTAGCTATCACCGTCTCCATATCGCCATCTGAGATAGGGAGCGGAATGTGTGAGGTCGGCGACTTGCTGAACACCGCGATGCTGCTCGACAGGCAGCTACTGAAGCCTCCGGACTTTCCATTCCATGCAAGGATGCTTATGTCTCCCGAACTCGCGAGTAGCTGAGCCAACAGTCGCCCGAGTGCCTGATTCACTTCACCATATACGACAGGCAAGGAGATGGAGAATATTCCGAGCAACGAGTAGGCTGCGTCCTCGATAAAGGTCGTCTGTCGTGTGGAGGCTAGACAGAGCTTCTCCCGTGTGTCGTCTAGGCCCGGTCGGAGTGCCATCAAAGCCTGCGTATGATGGCCAAACCAGGTAGCGCGTCGCGCTACCAGGTGTAAGTTAGTGTGTGTGTGAGAGGACGCCTAGGCTATCGAGTCCCCATGCCACGTCCGTCAGGCACCTTCCTCCGAGGATCAGGGTCTGTACGGTAGCGCAGAGGGGGATAGGGAGTCTGAGGGAACGGTTTCGAGCCTACAAAAGCTCTCGTCAGGGGGGCTTGACCGCTACCGGGGCCCGACCGACATCTTCCAGTGCTGTTTAGGGAGCTCCCAGCTGCGACGTCTGGGGAGTAGGCGAGGTGGACAGTGACCGCATCCCGGGCAATCGCCTCACAGGGAGTGTGTCCCGCAGTGACCTGCATGCACGACCCGTAACGGGCTAGTCGCTAGTGGGGAGAAAGCGGATGGGGAGAAGGAGGCTTCATCTCAGCAGTGACCCTTTTCGGGTATGGGTCAACCAGGCAGTCCGAACCCTTTCGGATTGTTCGGCCTACGCGTTGTCGCTGTGCTGGAAGATTCCAGCACAAATTCCAGTCCCTCACCATCTACGGGCGGGGTTTGATGAACAACACTAAATATATCAAGCGGACGAAGTGGCCTGAACATTACGTAGCAACAAAGCTCATCGGCGACTCGGAGAGCTCGAAACACCTCATTGCAAGGATATGATCCGAAATCTTACATAATTACAACACATCCAATGTGCGCACATTGTTGAGAATATCA
>JBBPMA010001174.1:0-12965 GCA_038090075.1 Xanthoconium purpureum | reverse complement strand
TGGTTCTATGTACTCTTTTTCCTTTACTTTTTCTTGCACATCAACTTGACTCTTCCTTTATGTGTACTTCCATAGTCATTGATCTTTCCTTGGCCCACTTACTCATATTCAATGACTCATCCTATATTGTATATCATATAATTCCTTTGGATCTTTATTACCATTATTCTCTTATCTTCTATGACCTTCCATTTGATTACTAATCACTTAGTCATTCAACTAGCTCTGTTGTATATAAACCTGTAGTCTACCTTGTATTCCCTCCAAGCTAGACCTATGCAATCTACTCTTTTCTGGCCTTTTCTTTAAATCCTTCAACTTGGCTTAGTTATCATCTCACCATTGAGTAGATGCTAAGTCTCATCTTGAACAAACCATTGAAAAACTTCACTTTGAACCTTTGAACCTACAAGAGACTTTGCATTCACACTTTCCTCTACCCAAGCCAAGTGTAGCAAAAGGTCTAGCTTCCTTTTTTCAAGGCTATCTTTGAATAGTTCCCCACCATTTCAAACCAACCTATGAACCCTTACTCTAGTCACTGGAGTCTTAGACAAGCCAGGAACTTCAATACTCCTAAACCAGAAACCTCTGACTCTTCCAACCACTCAGAAAGATCAGATCTCTTCTTTGACAAGGATAAACAACTTCCTGTGCAAGAAGATATCAAGGAATTAGAGGATCTCACAGGCAACCTTTTGACCTCTCTCCAAATTCCTGTGGAATCCACCATAGGATCACCCTTCAACAATCTCACTCCCCTTCCACTCTTTGAAAGACTTCCCTCTCCTCCCACTGTCCCATTCATTTTCTCACCAGGATATCTTCCATCTTTTGTTCCAACAGCACCACTTGCTTCACCAACTGCTCCACCAGCTATGTCCACCTAGAAACCAGTCAAACTCCATATTGAAGTCCCCAAAGCATATGACAGCTCCTTTGACAAAGCCATTGTCCTTGAGGCTGCATGGTACACTCCCAGGTAAGGATTTTTGGTGATCCACTAACTTTTTATGAAATCTTGCATGGTGCTGAGATTGCATACTGGACAAACTGCAATGGTTATTCTTTAGCTTATACAGCTTGGTGTGAAATGCATGCAAAGTCTTATGGATTGGATAACACCTGGCCATAAAGTTTGGGGGAGGAAGGGCTTGTATGTACAGTTTGACCACCTGTAGAACTGCTCTGAGTCTATCTTACTTGCTCCTTTCCTTGTTCTGATTTGGACACACATTCAAAAGTGACCCACAACCATCAACACTGAGTCAGCACTCCCTCATCAAATGTGGCAACAAACACATCCTGTTCAGGACTGTGTTCTGCATCTGGCAAAGTCCAAGCCTGAGGATAGAAATGATACTGGATCTTGGTATTACAATTTCAATCTCCATCCAGAAGGATTTTTCAAAGTGGGCACAGGAAATTAATTGAGGCCATGAATGATAAGTACCACAAGGCCTTTGAGGATTTTTTTTGGGTCTGCAAGAGGTTGGAAAGAAGTTGTCCATTGCTTTTTGTTTAAGGATCTACAAAGTACTTGGTAGTACTTTCTGACATTAGTAGTTGTGGTGGCTGCAGTAATTCTCCATTCCAATGCTTGCCTCACTTTTGTTTACATCTATTTTTGTCTGTAAACTGATGTTTAGAATAGTCATGAAGATCTATACTCTGAACCTGAACCCTGGAGTGTGTTCTGGAATGTTTACAGTTTTCATTGAGTACATCAGTTGCACATTAAATAATTTCTGGACATGCTTTTGCTGAAAGTGTTCTCTGCTCCAATTCAAGAATGTTATTGGGTGAAGTTGAGGATTTAAGCAGCTACTCAAGGTCACCCCAGCTGGATCTGGATTGGCAGGAAGGGATGAGGAAGCTCTTGTAACTATCAGGAGATTGACTGTGGACCAGCCTGGATCTCACAAAGATACCATAGCTTTCATTTTTTCAGAGATACACTGATTGAGACATAAGAGTAGATCCTTGAGGCTAGGATAGTATTTTAAAGTCTAGTCTGGTCTAGTTTTTTTGCCCCATGTTTTGGCACAACTGGACTGGGCAGGGCCCAGTGACCTCAAACTTCAGTAACAGGTCCTAAATGCTCCAAACACTTTTTTGAAACCAGTTTTGGATCCATACCAAGAAACACCAAACACCAGTCTTTTTTCTATGATTGTGTGGGAGTTTCACCTCACATTTGTGGAATGTAATGTAATACCTACTGTTAGCTTGCTATTGGCATTTAGGTGGGTCAAGGAATTTGTCCCACAGAATGAAAAGATATAAGTATTTTTTGTGTCACATGTCATTTTTAGCAACCAACTCAAAATATACTATATGAAATCATATGAAGTAGCTAGAAATATGAGGAATTTGGGAATGTAGCCCTGAATAAGGGTTGTGGGCATCAATCTGGTCCTCTCCAGTTGCTTGTCTTTTTGTGATCTGGCAACTGGGCTTTATTAAAGCACTACTTGAAGCAATGAAGGCAAGAAGTGGCTATCCTCACATCAGAGAGAATAAGATCATATCTATGGATCCTATTCTTCCTTTGGCCCAGCCAGTGTCAAAGCTCATCATTAGGAGGCATTCCTGTGTGTATGTATTGCAGATGAGAAACCTGCACAATAAAGTCACAGAGTGACAAGTTACAAGACTTACTAGTTGAACTTCTTGTCAACTGCCACCATCAATGAGTGCTGTCCCCACCTTACAAAGCTGGTCATTTCACATACAACTTAACTGAGAAGTTGAACTTTTGATCTTGAGCCATTTGGGCAAGGATTTTGACTTAGCAGTAGATGGGAGACCAAGATCTGAAGCACCACCACAAGAGGTGACAAACTGCCAGTGTTCCATTCACAGAAATTGGGAGTCAGTGACTATCTTAGTGCATGTCTTTGTGCAACAGATTTGTTTTATGAAGATCACATCTGTGACACTGCAAGTTAATACCTACTAATGGGCTCAAGTTGCAGATGACTGCAGACTCACTCTTGCCCAAGATATGGTATCAATTCACATCCCCCTTGGAGATTCTATTGGCTCATTCCTTTTCCTTTACCCCAATACATTATTGCACATTCTATTGTCTTCCATAATCAATGAATCACACTGGTAAGCTGAGCAATGATAAAGGAGCTCCTGGCCAGCATGAAAGATTTCATTGCATAGTGGGAGAAGGACACCCAAGAGAAGCTGCAGCTGCTTTCACAGATAGAAACATGAGAGAAGGAAGTGATGGAATTGAAGAAGCAAGAGAGGTCCAATGCATGATGATGATGGCACCATTTTTCATCTTGTATTTACATTTGTACCATGAGTATCAGATGTGGATTAATTATTAATCACCTTCTCCACAATCTGATGTGTTTCAATCCACTAAACATGGATGTTGGTTGATGTTGTTGACTCAGGCTAATCATGTGTCCATTTGCCACTTGTTCTTCAACCCAAAACTTGAGGTCAAGCAAAACAGCATGTCAAACTTGCAGTTTGTGTTCAGATCTATCACATGGAAGTTGCTGAAGCCAGTGGCCAGAGATCAATTCAACTCTGTAGTCAGATCCACATGCTTGTTAATGTTCTTCAACCTTGTCTCCAGTCCTGTCTAGCCACATCATTGGTTGGGGTGGTGGGACTTTATAGCATCAGCAGGATTTGTGACAATGGTGAAGAGGTATCAGTTCCACGCTATTTTGCTATTGGTTAACATGGTTGTCATCATATCAGAGGGATATAGTTCTACAGCAGTCACTGACTAAACAGTATGACACATGTAACTATTATAGGTTCATGGATGTGCTGAGCACCACCACATGTCTGTAAGAATCATCAATCCATGCAATTCAAAATGCTTGTGATCCCTTTGCTGTACTCCACTGATGAGCTGGCAATGGGTAGGTTTGCACTGGCCAAGGAAATTGTTGGACTTCATATGTGATAAGAATAAGCAGCAGCAAACAGAAAGAATATGAGCGGAATCTAACAACTTCTTCTTCAAATCTGTGATGTATTTTTAGAAAATGCAATATGCAGCATGTTTGGTAAATATGCCATTGATATTGCAAAGCCATCCAAAGCTGTGCACACTTTCAGACACACCAATGCCAACTGTGCCCACAAAACAATTCACCATTTTACAAGTACAAATGATGCAACACATGATGAGACTGCTGATTTCTACAGCTTCTTGTCTACAACTTCTTTAACCTCAAAACAGATACCAATCACAGACACTTGACCAAACTGATACTTATCCAAGATGCACACACCCACTTCATGCCATTTGCTTCTGTTATTGCTCCTTGCATTGCACTATTCCTCCAAGGCACGAATGATGGCAAGGAGCTCACAGTCATAAATGTTATAGCTTTGTTGTTCAGCAGGAGCACAGATTTTGGAAAAATAGGCACAGGGGTGGCTAGGATTGGTTGTTTTAAGAAAAGCTGCTCTTCATTTTGGAGAAAGCTCCAGCATGGTTATTAAGACCAGGTCCATGTTGCATTTTTGTGCATGAGGGAGTAGAGGGTGTGCTAAGTTGGCAAATCTGATGAATGATTGGACCACCTTTTAAGGGCATCATGTTTGACTGGGTGCATCTGGATGTTTATGAGGGAGATGAGAGATGAGCAGGCCAATTGTTTGTGAAGTTGTTGAAGAACCCTTCTAAAAATTTGATTCATTCCATATGGGGTACAGGATTATTGGTTGTGTGGTAAGGATGTTGTTCATATAGACAATTAGCCACATCTAATCCATGAAATCACTAAAGCTATGATTCATTTGTGCTTGGAAGGTAGCAGGGGAGTTGCAGAGTCTGAAGACAATTCATAATGGTCACTTCAAATAAACCAAATTGGTGTGGATTATTGTATCCCCATCTGACATCAAATTTGGTGAACAAGACACTATGCCTGGGTTTGTCCACTACGTCTGAAATAAAGGGAACAGGACGCACTGCAAATGGCAGTATTCTTGGCAGGGATGTAGTGTGTTATCTTTTTTTGGAACAAAAAAAAATAGAGCTGCTTGAGGAGACCTGGAAGGGTGGATTTTTCCATTTGCCAAGTGCTCCTTAATCTTTACAAAGTTCTTGTTCAGGAATTGACTGTATGAACCATAAAGTTGTCACTTCAATGGTGTGCTACCCTCTACTAGTCTTTGAGAAAAATAACTGGCTGGTAAAGGAAGCAACATTTCTTGCTGACTACCACACTTTACTATGTCTGCCAGTATGAATGCCATGTCATATATGGTACATTCAGTTGCTTCATCCTGTCATTCAATTGACAATCCAACAAGCAAATCATGGCCCACAGCTTTCATCTAAAGCATCAAGTTGACATACCATTGCACAGATAAGTCATGTGGACAAACCCACTCGAACATGCAGCCAATGACAATGACAACCATGACCATGGTGATGTCAATGTGACAATGCCAATGATGTGAGCACAATGATGATGTGACAAAGGTGACAATGATGGCATCATGTTTACCTTTGCCTCCTCCCTTTCTCTTGTCATGCCCACCCTCACCCTCATCTCATGATGACTGGTCTTAGCACCTGCACGCAGGCAAGGCAACTGGACCATGACCAATCAAATTTGGCCAGGACTGGCAACCACAGTTTGGTTGTGATCAGTTGCAGTCCAGTTTGGTTGCCAATCTTCTATTACCATCTTCATCATTCTCATCTTCATCATTCTTGTCTTCATTGTCCTCATTGTCCTTGTCTTCATGTCCTCATCTTCATTGCCTCATCAACCTCATTGTCATGCTGATGATGGAGACTCATGATTGTACCATTGATGGGGGTGAGAATGTAGGAGAGGGAGAGGACAACTTGTGCATATTGACCTAGTCTTTGTTGTCTTGACGTTGTCATTGATGAGGGTGAGGACATGGGAGAGGGGGAAGGAAGAGGGCAAGTGTTGACCTTGTTGTCATCTTCATTGTTTATGTTGTTGTTGTTGTTCTGTCGATGAGGGTGAGGACACAGGAGAGGAGAGGGAGGTCAAGGATGCATATCATTGGTGTGCATCCTTGTCACCCTGATCGTCAGAATGCAAGCACTTAAGTGCAGAGCAGCTGGGATGACCATTTTTGGATCACCAACTATGAGTGACCAGGGTGTAACTGATTGTAACTGGTCTTGCATGGTCTGGTTTAGTCATGAGCCTGATTCCCCATTCCCATAACCAGTTACAGTTATGTCATTTGGTTGGATGTTGCAGAAGCAAATGTGGCCTGGATTCCGGGCTTTCCGCTGAGCCATGACTACAGAACTCAGCTAGTGGACGTTCTGTGAGAGAGGAAACTCAGGAAGGTAAAAAGATGCACCCTGATCCACCAAGCAACTGCACTGATGATTCTTAAGGTGGGCTGTGTTGAGGCCCAACTTGAGGGGGCCTTGGCTGGCTGGCTGGCAGTGTGGCCCACAAGGCCAGCAGCAGACACGTTGATAGACCGGTCACTTGAGGAACAAGCAGGCAATGATGGTCAAGGGTGGGGGGTGAACAAAGAAGAGTGTCAAGGAGCATGTTGATGACAGAGGTAGTTGAGTGGAGATGTCTGAGGATGAGACCACATCAACAACAAGACTTACACAGACAAGCATGCTGCTTGAGAGAGAGTGAAATGGTTTAGAGACGACCAGTGGCACTGGAGAGAGGGATCAGGAGATTGACAAGGGTGAGTGGAGAGACACAGTATGCCAGCTAGGTGAGCCCATCAAGGACCCAGATAAGGCCCTGCAAGGCCACTCAGAACCAAGGCCAGCAGCTAAATAATGAGAGTGAGCACATGCACAACCATTTGGTCAATATGGAGGTGACAGACCCAGAAGACCATTAGCAGACATGATGGGCAATGATGAGTGTCATCCAGATGCATTTGGAGAACTGCTTAGCGAGCCTTAAGGGTATGGAGGAATGGGATGGTGAGCTAAGGATCAAAGTTGAGCTGAGGGCATTGAGAGCATTGACAGAGGCCACAGAGGCCACAGTCCACAGAGCCTGTGGACATGCAGGTCAAGCCAGGGGACAAGACTAATGCTAAAGTGTTATGCTTGAAAGTGTGGATGCAGGAACTGATGGGAAGGTCATAGGGATGATGAGCTAAGATATCAAGGACAAGGCAGAGAGACCAAGGACATTTCAAGGCAACTCAAAGAGAGGGAGAGGGCTAGCACATGTGCAATACTAGTAATCTGCTCAACACTTGTCTTCTTGCTGCATCATTCCCAAATGATGTTTCCAATGGTTAGCCCATCTTAACTTAACTGGCATATTGTGTGAGTCATTTCTGATAGCATGGTTGAT
Organism: Xanthoconium purpureum; assembly: GCA_038090075.1. Lineage (NCBI taxonomy): Eukaryota > Fungi > Basidiomycota > Agaricomycetes > Boletales > Boletaceae > Xanthoconium > Xanthoconium purpureum. The sequence goes on along the minus strand of JBBPMA010001174.1, from coordinate 5,640 downwards.
ATTGATGTTTGACTACCATTGGTGGTAGAGTGAATCTGTTCAGTGTACTGTGGTTTCTGACAAGCACCCGCTACAGTTTTTTGCATTGGTTTTTTTGTTTCAAATCTGTTCAGATCTCAATGGTTAACAAACAATCCATTTATCACTCAGGCCTTTACCTTTCAGTGATTCAATCTTCTATATCTGAGCTGGTTGAACAATTACAATTTCTGAACTGTTCTTTAAGAGCTGCAGTCATTTGCACTTGCTCATGGTTCATGTCTTGTCTTCACCCATCAGACAGTGACAGCAGTGCCTCACCCAGCCTCATCCTCACCCATTCTGCTGTTGCCCTCTCTTGTCCCAATAACAACAACAATGGCAATGCTGCCCATGCCTTGTCCTCACAGACCTCAGGCAATGACCTGAGATTGTGACACCAATGATGATGCCCTCACACACCCTTGTCCTTTTCCTCCTCCATACACAATGACAATGATGATGTCCTTGCACATCCCATCCCTGCTCTAAGAGGTACAGAAGCAATAGTACAATGTACACCATCATGTGCATTGCGCTGTTGCTTGTGTAGCCCTCACCTTGGCCCTCCCTCCCTTCAACGGTGAGTGAGGAGAGTGAAAACTTATACAGGAGGAAGACACCACCTTTTGAGAACATTAAAGATGTCTGGTTTATCATCCTCAGTGAAGTTTTTAAATGTCTTACAGTGGCTGTCCTTGTGGAATGCTACGAAAGGACACTTCATGAGGCCTGTAGACCCCTCTTGCAGGGCTGCATCATAGTAGATGGCAATGTTGAATGCACTGGATAGACAAGGCTTGGGGTCCACAAATAGCATCTTTCACATCTGCAAGACAATGGATGGTACAGTTTGAAAGCAGTTTATGGCAGATGGATGTACCTTGCATTGGTGACAAGATTATCATTACACCTCCATTTCATGAGGGGCATTGACATCTCGCCATCTCCTCATCAACATCCACCATGGGTTTGCGAAACTGCATCTCAGTCATCCACATTCATGAGGGAGTCTCCAATTGATGAACAGCCCACTAGCAGTGTTATTTGCCTTCATATCCACCTCCTATGAACAATGTTGCATGCCAACTCACACATTTCATCCTAACCCCTAATGAGTTTCTTCTCATCCGTGGAATTACGCACACAGAGAGATATCCTCAAGTTGGAGCAATCATCACCCCCATGGATACTTACATCCAAAGCCTTAAAACTCAAGGCAAAAGTGAGGAGGAGATCCTTCAAATTCTGAAGCTTTGTGTAAGGGTTGTATGTATCTTACTCACTCAAAATCACACAAGTGAAGTAAACTGTGTTGATTTACTTGATGATATGTAGAGTAAGGTAAAGTAAGATCATTGAGGGCTGTCATTAAGGTGCCCTCCTTTTTATACTACTTTTATGGGCACATGTAAGGCTCATGTCACATTTGCCATTCTGATGCTCATACTACTTTGGAGCTATACGCCCCTAACACCTTTTCTGTTTTAAAACGGCAATGGATTGAAAGTAACGTATATATAAAAAGTATGAAGTTGTATATGAAAAGTAAATATACTATATGTCTGTAAAGATCAAAGAAAATCATGGGGGTTATTCCCATGATGCAATGGAACAGTAAGTCATAAAATGTAACTGGGAGGGTATACCTCCACAGTGCCAGACTATCAGGAAGCTTGCCATTCTCTTTGAGGTTGACAACCTTGCTGCCCTCATCTCCACTGGTGGGCATGGGGATTATGTTGTAGGTGACTGCAGCTTCACTGAATTGTTGGAGAGCATTAAGCTCCAGCTGAGCCTTTGGATTCATAACAGCAGAAGTAAGTTCCTCCAATGGCTGACCCTCAAGGTGGCCTTGTGCTTGTACCACTCTGCACATGACTTAGGGAGTTGTTGAAGCACAAGATTTTTGAAGCACAAAATTTTGGGCTCCTGCCTCATTGGCTTGTAGAAAGCACTTGTGGAGGGGTTGCTGAATCCTCAAGAGTCCTCAATACAGATGACCATCTCCTGGGCAGCAGTGCAAGCCCACATGACTGCATCATCAGTGTTATGAACAGTGACACTCTTGGTGGCAATGTATGCTGCAATGTCAGTTATTGTGGCCTGGTTATTGAACTGGCCTACAGAACACTGAACTGTCTTTGAGTGGGGCTGCTGCCACCCACTTAAGAAGGTATTAGTACTGCCCAGGTACCATTAAGAGGCATATGAGGCCTTGCACCCACACCATTTGGTCAAAATTTAACTGTGGAACAGGAGTGAGATGCTCCATGATTGCAAATTCCCATACCTGTCATTATGTTGGGGAGCAGTTGAGTTTGAAGTTCTTGTTATTGGAATAAACATTACATCCACTTTCCCCCTTTATCTGAGTTGCAGCCAATCTGGACATGCAGATTCTCACTTTCCAGAGCTCTGGTGAGAATCTGTGGTGGTTCATCATACGGATGTAATTGCTGGCATTCTTGAATGCCTGCCAGATCATCCTTGTAGTTTTAACTACACAAGTAGCTAGCATATGTCATGTGCTATTGATACTGTCAACATTCAATCCATGTTCTTCCATCTGTGCTTTGTTACAGTCAACCCATCCACAATCATATTTGTGTCATGCAAGCTGTTGTGGATGTTGCTGAGCAACCACTAATGATGGAATTCCATCAATTGCATTCTTAGATATATGTTCTATCCAAGCATTACAATTTGGGCAGGAACTCCCATAGTGGATTGTCCACTTGGGGGTTGTAGTACCCCTTCTGGGAGAACTGTCCTTCTAGTTCCATTACAACATCAGAACTTGACTCTTCTAGGTGCTTGAGTTTAGGATGGCATTCAATTATGCCCTCCTGATTCACCCAGATTGTTTCTAATCAAGTGTTAAGCTTGACCTTGTGTTGGTCAATCTGGAGTGCTGCATGTTGCTCCCTTTGGTGGATGAGGGTTCTTACACTCTCTTCCAATTCATCATCATTGTGACCAGCTCTAATTAGAGCAGAGTGAACTGCCATGGGCTTTACTGGAGGATTTATTCTCTCCCATTCTATTATTACTCTCAATTGGTGTGCCATTAAATGGCAGGCTGCATGCAGACATTTGTCTGTGGAGCTGATCAGCTCCTGGTGTATCCTTATCCTGTAGTCAACACCTCATCAAATTCATTCCTTGTAAAGTGTTCTGGGAGCTGAATTGTGTTATTGAGAGATGGATTCCTTTGTTGTAGGGCTTGTCCTACATGTTGCATGCAACAGTTACATTCCTTGCAGTGTTCTAGACCATTTCCATTCTTCTTGAATGGATTAGTGCCAGAAGCTCATCTTCCTTGTGCATAGCATCATAGCAGGTGACTGGTTCATCATCATCATCTACCTTGGAATTTCCCTTGTAATAGTTGAATTGTTTATCATTGTTTTCAAGGTCTTCTGCACAGCCTTTTTGGAATCTTCATGTACATCTGGTGGTGTTTTGTCCACCACATCTCCTTTGGCATCTTCCACCAATCCCTTTATTTTGCTGGGCTGATCCTACCCTTCTTTTTGCACTTCAGCTGCAAAGAGACAATGTTTTGCTGGGTTTTTCCAGCTGTCCTTGTGAGGTTGATTGCATTGGTCTGCCGTGTGGCCTTCCTTGCCACATCTGTAACAATTCACCTCCAGAAGGAATTTCCAGAGTTGTTTCTCTTTATTATAGAATTGGGTCTGATGCCCCTTGTTCTGGTGGGTTGTCCCACCTTTTCCTTCTTTCTTATATCTTGTCTTTTGATGATAGATAGTATCCCCTTTCTTGAATTACTTTGGACTATTGCCCTTCAAGGAATTTTCTGTTTCCTTCTTGTCATGTCAGTTTGAGCCACTTCATCCCTGGAAGGTCATTACCCAGACTTACTGCCAAAGTCTACTCACTAAATCCTTCTAAGATGTAAACTGCAAAGACTTTGTTAAAGAATATCTCAAAACCAAATGCATCATACCTTCAAAATCTCCACAAGCTTCCCCATTCTTCTTTATCCTTAAAAAAGATGGAACCATATGCCCTTGTCAGGATTACAGATACCTGAACTCCCACATTATTTGGAATGCCTACCCTCTTCCTCTCATTCCAGAGCTTATTAACAACATGAAAAAATCCATCTTGTTCACAAGTGTTACAATTCAATTCCTGTGCATATCTTCCTTTCTTGTTTCTTTTATATGACAACCATACTTCTCTTTCACCCCTATTTACAAAGAGATTGATCTTTATCTGCTTACTCTTGGCCCCACTTCTTTTTTCTTGACTTCTCTTGTATAATGTCTTATTCATGGACTTGCAACTCTCCCTTGTCTATCTCTATTATGATAGATACATTTTCCCTGATCTCCCCTTAAGCTATTACTTAAGCACCTGTGCAGCATGTACTCTTCTTTATTCTCATTCTATGCAATAATAGTGTCATAACTTGTGTCCAGAACCATCTGTTCTGTCCCTGTCTTCATCCAACCTTTGTTGAAAGTTATGTAAATACCTGCCCAGCCTGTATTTCTTCCTCATTCTCATTCTACACAATTACAGTGTTATAACTTGCATCCCCAACCACTCATTGTGACCTCGCTTCACCTCAATCTCTCTCTGAGATAATCCCTTGAGACTTTCCTGAGGATGCAGCGTCTCTTTGTGAGTACCTCCCTCAGAGTAAGTAACCTTAGATCCAGAAACGCAAGTTTGACAACTTGCATAACATTCCATGCAGTCAAGTACTGAAGGCATCCTGATGTTTCATGATGTAAAACAATTTGTTCAACTTTGTATTTTTCTTTGGCATTTATTAGGTCAGGTGGAGGTTTTGAGAAGTTTGGAACTTGTATAGCTGTCTTTTTGTATGGTGAAAGAAGCAAAGCATGGAAGACATCATGGATTTTCCATGTGGAACATAGTCAGAGGTAATAAGCAAGTGAACTCAGGATCTGAGAAATTTTGAAGGGTCCATGATGTTTGGAAGCCAATTTTCTAGAAAGGTAGTTGAAGCACAAGTGGCTTTCAACCAAACCTTATCTCCAATTTTCCAAGAGATGAAGTTTCATGTGTTTCATTCCCTCATAATCTAATGGACCATTTCATGTGCAGCTAATGCTTCTTTTCAGGCTTCATTCAGGGCTGACAAGCAGTTTTCCAGGGCAGGAATGAAAGTTTTCCTAAGAGGTGGGTAAGTGTGAGGTTTGTAATCAAGAAGGAGTGAGAATGGAGAGACCTTGGTGAAGCTGTGTGTTACACAAGTTGCATTCTTGGATCTAGGGTACTTACTATGAGGGAGGTACTCATGAAGAGACACTGCATTCTCAAAGAAGTCTCAAGGGTTATCTTTTTTAGGAGAGAGATCTAGGTGAAGCTAAATTACAATGAACAGTTGTGAATGCAGGTTGTAATGCTGTAATTGTGTAGAACAAGAATAAAAAAGGAGTATAGGCTGGATGGGTATTTAAGTACTACGAATTACCTAAGAGGAATGTTGTAGAACTGTATGGAAGGATGGGAACACGTAACTACTGTGAGAGAAGAAGACAGTCCTATGAGGAAGTATAATGCTAGAGAGAGAGAAACATAGGGGAGGTGAGGACGTCAAAAGTAAGTAAATAGTTAGTCTCG
>JBBPMA010001173.1:0-12965 GCA_038090075.1 Xanthoconium purpureum | reverse complement strand
AACTACCCATACATTACGGCGGGACGAAGGTTCAGGATCAAAACATGGCCGAGCGACGTCAGCACACACAGAACTTGTGGGAGGATTCGAAAGGGTTGCGGAGTAGCTCGAAGCGCGCGGCGAGTCCAACACCCGAGCGTAGTGCGAAGCGTCAGCGTGGTACCCCCGCTGCGTCTGGAGCTGGGATTTGATTTGTCTTGATTAGGTTTCCCGCTGTCTGTATATGTATCTGGTCTACTCTATCTTGCCCGGTGAACAGAGACCTTTGACCACGGTCCGCCTGCCGATCCGTAGACCCTGGATCAGCCCATCACGATGGTGAATGTGTAGTCAGGCCCTACTTTCACCGAGTCGTCCCACCCAACACCAATCGATCGAAGAGAGGATAAGTAAGATGGTGTACGTCCAAGGTGGAGCGGGATAGCGACATGGCTGGTGAATCAGTTATCGCTGGGTTAGCCCTTTCGTCTGCATTTTGTGTCTCTAGTCTTGTTTTACGCCCACGTCCATCTTGCCACGAACGAAGAGCTGCTCTCGAACTGGGTCGTTTTGATCGTACCATCCGTACGTCACGGTCCAGTTCGTAGATGACCTCGGCTAGGGCTGGCCGCCTGGCATCGCACTCTTTCTGACAAGTGCGTAGTACTTAGTATTTCACAACGAAGCTCTTTTTCCTTTCGACGATGGGCTGAACGGCATAAGAAAGAGTGAATGAACGAAGGTGACAACGAACGAAGCGGCCGACACTCTTTATACCTCCCCCAATAATGAATACCCGCCATCCTTGTGCCTACACGTATTGTATGGTAATGGTATTCTTCTCCGCGTCAACCGTGGTCGTGACCTCCCCTAGGATGTCGATGGGCAAGAATCCGTCATTGAGCATGTATACCGCACCTGGAATGGCACCCTTGACATCACAAAGGGTCACTTTACCAAAGTTGACCAAGGGACCATTCTTATTGACGATCCACATAGCAGTCCCTCGGTAGAATGAGGCTTCGTTTGACGGGAGACTCTTTGATACTACCTTCTACGTGCTGGTGTCTACGATGACAACATTTTGGGATGTGGAAGTCCAGACGGACACTTGAATGTGATCCCTAGGTGGTGATGGAGAGTTCGGGATATCTGGTGGCATGATCCACTGAAAACGTACCCATATGTTAACACGGGAAGACAGGTGAGATAGGACGCCTGGCACGAGATAATTTGAGTTCGAAGATGCGTAAGACCGAGGACATACGTGACTGGTCCCAATCGTAAGTTCGTAACATCAGTATGGAAGGCTTCGTTGAATCATCGGTACGCTGCTCGAGACGGTCAAGGGACAGGGTGCAATGATGCACGTGAGGGCGATCCGCCAAAATTGCCGAAGCAAGCAAGAAGCTTGAGATGAAGGCAAGATTGAAGCGAGTGGCGAGTGTAGGTGAAAGATGGTATCGGTAGATAGCGAAGAGGACCTTGCGCTTGATATCACGAGTCTCCATATATCCCTGCTTCAGAAGCAGGGATGAAAACGGCTGCACGACCTCGCGCTTTTATGTGTCACTAGCCCGACGAGCGGGTCGCACGCAACTCAGTTGGCTCATAGTCAAGAACAGTGTACGTAATTACATAATATTACTTGGATGGCGTTGAATAGGAGTAAGGCGAGTCTAATCGAACAGCTCGAATGGCAAAAACCTCCTGGCGTGTAATTCTACAAAACCATTTGACAAAGAAAATTCATGCTCAGTTTGGCCGTCTCCGCTTCGAATGGCGGTCCGCAGATTCTGAATCGGAGACCCGTTTCCGGGTTGGCGTTGACGCTTGTTCATCGTTCTCGCGAACAGAAACGGGATCTTCAAAGATACCGACCTGCTCTGGACGACGAGTTTTCCTCTTGACAACGTCTAGCGGGGGCCGAAAGTCCTCTTCAGACAATGGCCACCCATCCAGAACCCGCCCCATGTGCGTCCCAGCAAAGGCCGTGCCATGTCTAGCAGCGAGCAACATCATCACAAGTGGTAGTGACGTCCCATCAAACCTATTTTTGATCTCTTCATCGGATGAATCTGGGTTGCTGAACCAGTTACGGGCGATCACTGTGCCCGCCTTTTGTGGTAGATGTTCGGCGTGAATGCCAAGAAAGCGGCATAACCGGACATAGGATGCATAATCGCTCAGATAGAATTGTCCAGCGAATATGTTCAGCTGGTCGATGAGGTCCCAAGGAGGAGTCCAGTCGGAGGGGAGAGGAGGGACAGAATACAGCTTGAGATCATCAGCTGGCTTCATGCGCTTGGTCGTGCGGGGGATGTATACATGAAGGTGAACGTGTTCGCTGACCCTGATTTTTGGCATCAAGAGATCGGCTTCGTATGGGCTCACGATAACGAGGGCATCCCTTCCATCCATCTTCCCGGAAAGAACCCACTGGACAGGACGCAGGTAATTATTCTTCCACCCCTCAACTGATCCGCTCTCCTCGATGGCCCTGCAGAAGTCTGCTGTCGCTAATAAGTATGGGCTCCAAACATGCGGTCCATTGGAAGCGACTAAACTGTTCCCAGTTCCAGTCGCGAAGATGTGACGAAACGCCCCGCTCCAGGGCGATGAGGGAATGACACCTGTCCGCACAAAATTGACGACGTCGGAATGAAGAGAATGCTTCGCTGGTGTTACCCGGGAAAATTGTGCATGTGCTTGGCATTCGTGCTCAATCTCGCGTGATACCTCCCTCACTTGTTCTTCGTCCATCCGAATATCGCGAAGTGACAAGACGCCAAGATTTTCACAATGTTCACGGATCTGTCGGGGGAGCTTGTCGGAGGAGGAGTCTTCTGGGGAATGACATGGCATATACATTTCTGCCAAGGACTTGACTTCTGGTCGGACCCAGACATCACCTAATTGTTTGGACGTGGCATCGCCTTGACAAAATCGAGACCAAACTTCATAGCGAGATTGATGGGCCACTCCTTGTTGTGCCCAGTACGGGGCCTGTCTCTGGATGTCACTCCAAGTTTCGTTTATTGCCCAGTGCAAGACATCAGCAGTATTGACTGGGACGTCCGGCTTCTCTTTGCCGACGAGACCGCGAATCCTTCGATCGACCTCATGGGGAGCGAAAAACATGACGCTATGACCATGTCCTAGCTTTCACATCCGCATGCAACCTAATGACCGCACATAAAGATTGAATCCATTGACCCTCTCAATAGGGCTTGAACATACCTTGCACCAGACGATCTTTCGTGACTTTGTGTCCTAAAGTGACAGCAGCTCGGAAGTCTCGAGGGAACATGAGGTCTGTGCCCCTCGTATGAGCATCGTCCAGGTATGTGACACATCGGTGTAATTGCTGAACGAGTGGCGACGACACCAGGGGCTGTGTGATCCCATTTCTTGCAAGCACCATCAATCGGTCGTCTTCGCTAAAATATATAGCTCCAGCGGTTTCAGTGGCCGGAGTACAATCCAGCCATGCTTTAGCCAGTTCAAAATTGGAGAGGTCGAGTATCTGTGCACCGACGTCCAACAACACACGAATTTGGGGTTTTTCGGCGACTATCATATTGAGGAGCTTGAGCGTCGTCCATCGCTGACCATTGTTGTCTCTTGTCACCATGTAGCAGGAGTTCTCGGGTTGAAGAAGATAGGCGAGAGCCTTTGCATTGGTCCCCGTCTGACGGAGGTGATCCGGATCGTCTTGAATGATGGAAGTGGGTAACAGATATTGATCATCGTTCGTCCCTGAAAATCCTTGCATTCGGTTCAGCATGCAAACCTAACTGGGGAAAACAGATACTCACCAGTAACTAGATGTTTCTTTTGCTCTGCGATGTCCCAATATGTCCCAGAGATTCTTTGAGGAAACTCTTTAGCATGATTCGGGAACACGACCTTCGAAAGGAACAAGTCTATCGCCCTTTTGTTTCGACTGAATAAAGGAACGAGGTGTCTTCCCCACTGTTCTAGTGACCTGATGTTGACGCCACTCAGTTTCTGAAGCCCATCAGGCAATGATGTAGAATCATGGCAATCTTCGAGCCAGAATGCATATTCGGAAGATGGGTCTTCCTGTTGAAGCAGAATTTTGAACGAACTTCTGAGCTGCTCCTCACTGAGCCCTCCGTAGTAGTAAGAAAGGCATGTGAGCAAGATGGTTATGTCTGGATGTCCGAACTCTGCTGTTTCCGACGGTACGTCTTTGGCACGATAGGGGATAGAAAACATGGTGCGCGGCAACGAGGCTGGGTCAAGTCCGTAGTCTACACGCCACCTGCGCTGCGTGAGGGTGAACAAGAGGATGTCGTGGGCTAAGAGGCCGCGCAGGAGGAGTAGTGAATCCCAGCTAGTGCTCTGACGAGCATACTGTTCTACTACCTTGGCTGTATCTGGATGGATATCCCTGCGCAACATGAATTCACGAATGACTCCGCGGAACCCTAGCCCAGAAGGAAAGTGAAGAGGAGGGAGACGCCCGTCTAACACGTCCTGGGCGATCAATGACTTCAGTTGTTCTCCACCCTTGATGTGCAGGATGTGGATGTGAGGGAATGATCCGGGTGAACTGCTGTCGCATCGTACTGTGTCTGAGTCGATGGTTGAAAGAAGAGATGCATGCTGTTTCACAAGACTGAGAACTTGCTGCACAATGAGCCATCGACCAGGGGATCCTTCAAACGGATGCTGACGGCCAACAGAGTAGACCAATTGGAATTTGGGCCGGAGGACGTCATCGCTCTCATCAAGGATGTCTCGACTGTGGTTCTCGAGGAACCTTTGAAGTTTCAACAACTCTTTGACCCTCATGGCCACAGGTGGTTCGACGTCGGGGGACGTCTCAAGGGTCTCAGGCTGACAATTCCAACGCTTGACCTTCTCAATTACGGAGGAGACATAGGTGTTTCTAGTTAACTATTTCCGCAGTTGTCAGTTGGCAGTCCAAAACTACCCCGATTCTCGTGCTTACCGATTTTAACAGCGACTCTGTCAGCACATATAAGACGCGCTTGAGGCCTCGTCTCTGAATAATTGAAGTAGAATTCATCCCTGCCTCATTCTGCAACACCTGCATCTCCACACAGGCCAACTTGAGGGACAAAACATGTTCAGGTTGCATGACAAGGACCCCGCCTTCGTCTCTACATCTTGTCACGAGCTCTTGCAGAGATCCGGCTCCGTCAACCTCGCGTGTAGGGTCAATATTGAGTCCACCATCATTGTGGTCACGGGAGAAGGTCAGGTGGTATACTGGCTTATCAACCAGCCCGCAGAGGCGGTCAGTTAGGAGCTGGAAGGTCTGGGGTATCAATGCCTTTGGAACAATGATGCGGACTAGCTGGCTGCCATCAGCGAGGGCAGCTGCGCAGATGGGGATGATCACAGAGGTTTTCCCTTCGCCCATATTAACCTGCATCACGGTGTTTTTATCCATTCTAGGAGACATCATTTCCTTTGCAATGTCGGATTGGATGCGACGGATAAGGAAGTCACCTTGCAACTGAGATAAACAATAAGTAGAGGCGAGTGTTACTTCCACGATACACACACCTGAATCAACAGCCAATCTGGATACATGGAAGGATCCCATCCGTCGCAGCCCTCGCTTTCCAACTCTTGGTGTAACTCATCTTCAAGTCCGTCCAGGGCGAATCTGAGCAATCTCCGTGCCTGCTGGACATCCAAAGCAAGTAGAGCTAAAGAAATCAAGCATGTCCTCCAGTTCTCCGGGAGCTTGATTGGCGAGGTGGAGGCAAGACAACGGAAGAGAACAAATGGCGTAACACGTGGCCATTGACCGCATTGATCAAGAAGTTGTTCGAACTGTGTTTTGGGACGGAGGGCCGCCTTGATGATGTCGAGACTCTCTATATAGTTGATTTTACACTGAACATAATGTCGACGTAATGTCGCGATACCAGGTTTGACATTTTTGGTGGGCCCGCAAAGGAGGCCAATGGGATTCGATGTCTGGAGATGATGTGTGCTGCTGTGAAGTCGGGAGATATATTGGCTTTGAAATGAAGGTGCTGCTTCGTTTGTCTGCAGAGAGGAGAATAGTTGGCGTAGTGGCCGGATGTCGGGAGAAAGGAGGTTATGGAAACCGGAAGTGTAGCGAGGCAGTTCATTGCGTCTTCGTAGGCTGGGCGTGGGTCGTTCGTGAAGCAATCGATCGAGCAAGTTCAATGGTTCTTTCCTGTGGCGCGGTATGCTCGCAGCAATCTCTGATGAAAATAGGTACATCTCTCGCAGCAGATCATCCTCACTAGGAGAATACCAAGATTCATACGAGATGAGAGCTCTTGGTGGACGGGCTGGCTGTCGAGTACTGGCTGACCGTATGAGAGAGATTGCTTCTTCGATACCTGTTCTACCTGTCAATGGATCGGGTCGGTACCCACCGCCGGTGAGAGCATGCAAGTGAGCGAGGTACAGCCTACTCTCAGGGCTGACAATCCCCTTGATACAGCCTAACTCACTGTCCACTAGGTACGTGTAATACCTGACTGGCCCAGAGAAAGGGAGCTTGACATGAACGTGATCACCGCGCCGGTCGGACGAATCACCATGTGGTACGAGAATAAGTTTGGGGATGAGGTCCACCTCATGCTGAGATTTTGGGCGCAGAATGAGTTGGTTGACAAGGCCGCGTAAAGTCCCTATGTCTTGATCTTCATCGTAGACCATGTCTTTGAAGTCATGGGACTCGAAGTTGTTTGCCTCATTGACAAAGAATGACAAGCTATAGCGGGGCAAGGTGACAGATAATGATAGCGATGATGGAGGTGATGTTGCATCAGCTACGGATGCAATAATAATGAAATTTTCAGGATCGTCAAGACAACGAAAATGGCTAGAAACCATGTTCCAGGTTCGACTTTGCTTGGCCACAAGGAATTCATGTCTTCTCGTAACATGAGACTGCCCAGATTGGGGATGAATTGTCCAGTTGTGCGAAGACTGCACCCATGGTTCATCAATGGGTCGTATTTCAATGATGAAGGTGGAGAGATTCAACCAATGGAAATGACCCTCGACAAGTGCTTTTGGAAGGCTCCCCTGTATCATTTCCCGGGGAATGAGTTCGAAGATATCATTCGTGTCTATGCTTTGGGCACGAATGACAATTCTTTCACAACTCTTCTTGGAGACATCATAGTTGTCCTCTAAGGGCAATCCCAGTGAGTCCGACATGAATGCGCCATCACGATTATCATTTAAGGGTGAGTCTAGTAAGTTCGAGGTGAATGTACCATCATGCCTGTCTTCTCGAACTGCAAAGTGTACCTGAACACATGTTTCAACACTTGATCACGTGTGATGGATGGGCCAAATGACGCACATGGTGCTTGTGGATGACAGACATTGTAACAAACTCCATTCCCGGAAGGTCGGAGGTAACCACCATCAAGTCATACTGAAAGATATGTTGAGCAACTCGTGTCATGTCAAAAGCTGAAATGGTCACATACATCACCAAAGAGCTCAAGGTACATTGAATCCCGTGTTACAACACTTGGTAACTTGCTGCCCATCGATATCAGTTTACCATCCACCAAGAGCGATCCGTCAAGCAAGTTGACATGCACCAGTTGTGAATCCCTGTCCCTAGTTGAGGCGGTTTCACAAATTAGCCACCGAGAATTTGGTGGCTGCAGCGGCTCCCATCGGCACGGACCAGGTCGAAAACTAGGCCAAACCAACTGAATGGCACGGTCGATACCAAGATCTGTGGTATCAGCCCGGATGGCGTCCCTCAAGCTCCCTTCCAGAATGAGAGAGAGACGACGGTCTCGATCCAGAAGCACTTGTGAGTATGTATTGGCACCTAACAAGTCGAGACCAACGTCGTTCTCAGGGGCGGTTCGGGGGTCTGACATGCCTGAGGGAGCAAGAAGAGAAATTGCGCGTATAAGAATGGCGCATGAAAGGGCAATTTCGATGTCCCATGCAGAGGAAAGGAGTTTGTAGCTTGCGGAAGAGCGCATGTCGAACGTAGTCCGGCAAACGGCAGCAACGTCTCGCAAAAGCTCGAGACTTCCTTTATCCGTAGATGACTTCGTCATGTTGCATAGCAGTTCATGAACCCAACCAAACGTCTTCAAGCGCACGTTCCGAAGAAGTTGGACAGCTCGTTCCGAGATGACCATGGAGGGTGTTGAAGCAAGGATACCAGCCAGCAAGGAAATCGTGGCCATCGCCGGCCCATCCAATGAGCCCACTCCAATGTCGACAAATAAGTTCTCGAGCTCATCTAGAAGGGCGTTACAGAATGAAGCATCCTTGATCTCCTGATGCCACAACAACTCCCCAGTTCCGTCAAGCGGTCCGACTTGAGTGGCAGCCTGGGCGAACAACAAGTAAACCTCTTGACGACGAACGTCGAGAGTCCTGCTCCACAGCTCCCGTAGGATATTGAACCACTGGAGTGAACCTCCACTCCGCAAATGTGCAAACGCGAGGAATTCGTGCAAGGAAAGCCCGCAATAGCCGGGTGTGTACTTGGTCAAAGCCTCGTTGGACGTGTGCGTAGTATTGTCTAGGTACTCCTGTAACGCTAAAGTCTCAGGTAATCCCCCTGGAAGCTTGTACACATGCCCAGATTCGTTCACGAGGAACCTTGTCTGAAAATCGGCGCGAGAGATTATGTGGGTGACAGAATGCCACGTGGCAAAATGCACTGCAAATTCGTGGCCAGATATTCTGGACCATCCTGACAACGCTGCAGAATGCCGAGCGTGGATGTACTGGTATGCACGGCAAAACCGGTGAATGCTCATAGGATCGCGTAGAAGCAACCCACGAAGGAGATACATGGGTACCTCTGGAGAGTAGTTGGCAAGATCGGGAATCTCCTTGACAACGAGCTTGTCGAGCGCGATCCAAAGTTCAATGATTGTTAAGCATATAATGGAGAGATGATCAGGGTCATGCCCACGTGACCAGTGCGGGTATATGTCCAGCACACATCGTTGAACCAGGCTCTGAAGTTGTTTGCACGCCTCGTCCACGTTTGTGATGCAGGCAACCCAGTCGTCGATGTCCTGCCCGACAGCCCGTTCGAAATCATAAAGCATGACATATTTGTCACCAGGTGTCTCGAATGAGCTCTTACGAGGCAAGAGGCCGTCAGGTTCAGATAAAAAGTCCTTGAAAGTGGGTCGGAAGCAACTATCAGGGAAAAAAGGAGTATGCCGAGGATTGTTAACGAGGTTCACGAAAGAGGTCGAAATGTAATGGTTGATTTGATGAAGGGAAAACTGGATATCTTGATCGACATTGAGCTTGGAGGGATCCAAGCGTGGGAATGACTCGGATGAGCATTGCGTAGGCAGCGTAGCCTGAATGTCGACAATTCGTGAAAGTCCAGTGCAAGTCTGCGACACTGTGTCAGAGAGCCACTGGGGGACAGGAGAACCAAGTTTCCCGAAGCGTCGGAGGATTTTGGCCGACATCCAGTGAAGCAGGGGGGTAGAGAGACTGGAATCGATTGCACGGTCTGCGAGATTGCACATGAAGAACAACTTGAAGGATTTGTAGGCACCACGGCCAAGAGGAGAACGATCTAGGGACGATTGGATGGCAAATTTGATGTCAAACCACAGGCACAAGCGAGGGCGGAGATACTTGATAATGCACTTGGATTCGATGGGGTGGCCAACACCATGCAGTAAGTCGGAGGTCGACTTCTCTGGGACTCCGTCTAAGTCGACTCCACCTTTGGGTAGGAGGGAATGCGTGAGTGCTGATTGCCAGTTCCTATCGTCAAACGCTTCATTGGGAACTTCGATAGCCAGCTCGGGACCTTCAACCATATGTCGCCCAGATATCCAGGGTTTGGGTTTGGGTTTGGGCGTTGCTTCGTACAGAGTCCAACCATCCCGCCTCCGGAATATTGCTCCAGTGATCATAAGGATGTCTAGGCATTCTCAGCAAATATATCAATAAGATAATTGACATCAGAGCATACCACCGGCTCTCATTCCACCGAGCTGCGAGATGACATTGTCACTGTCCAACTGACCCCATGAACCCCAACGAAACTCCCCGTCAGCAGACTTGATGAGTACCCGAAGACTGTCCAACATGCGTGTAATGCAAAGCCAGTCAGGCTTGTGGACGTCGTCTATATACTCATTGAAAGCACGTGCAGCAGCGTATATTGCACAAGCAAGCGCAATGTTGCCCTTTCCGCTGTTGACATTGACTATTTCACTGATGGGGTCGTAATAGATGGGGAAAAACACCTGGTTGAGAACGTATTCGAAAGAAGAGTAGGAATTGGATGAAGACCAATTGGATTTCAGAGTATCGTCGTCGAAGACAAAGGAGAACATGATTTGCACATGTTTGTACAAGCTGGAGCTCTTTCCTCAAACGCCATGTGGTCAATGATGGAGAAAACGCGTACCGATGTTGCCACTAACCAATGTTGGACATGAAAAATGTCGCAATCCCGACTTCTCTCCCTCCCGTGTCCAGCACTTCCTAGGCGATCATGCCGTTTGCTCTTTGTTGGAGAACAGCCCGTAGGTACCATTTACTTACTTTTGCTTTCATTACCCTACGTTCGCTACATTTCCTTTTACGGACACCGACGCGCGTCCCCCTCTGTGCTAAGCTCCGACGGTGCCAGCTGAAGGAGTTTTTTGCTGCTAAACACTGGTCCACATTGGATGTATATTTGAAAGGAAAAGATACAATGTAGTTGTAGTTGATAAAGTCCGTTTAACCTTGTCCATTACCACAGTTTGAGGTCGCCAACTCGATGTTGCATAACCATTGTGATGCATAGGAATTTGCTGTGTTGCAAATTTTTTACGCCATGATCTGTATTTCAAGGCGACTCTTTCTAGTAGTGGGACAACTTCGCAGAGCTAGTCTCCGCCCTGACGCTTCCCACTCAAGGCATCCGTGCCATCTTTACCAGACGCCACCCTTCAATTATGAGAACTGAACCACTCTAAGATAAGGACGCCACCATAGCAACGTCAAGTTCATCGCAGCGCAACAATGTCAACCAAACCACGAATCTTCTTCACCGGTGCAATAGATAAGACCTTTGCGCATACCCGTACCCGACTCCCGATCTTATCAGTCGGTCGTCAGGTTACATGGGCGGCGCCGTCCTCGAGCGCCTTCTCCAGCACCGTACTGTCCCCACATCAGAGATCACCGCGCTCGTCCGCAATGCCGCCAAAGTCCCCCCGTTCGCGTCGATCGTTGTCAAGATTATCGTGGGGACCATTGACGGTGGGGCGCTGCTCGAGCAACAAGCGTCCGAGAGCGATGTTATGTTTGCGTCCGTGAGTCTGTTCTCTTCCCACTGCTCACTGGCGTCGGTCGTTGACGATAAGTGGGGGGTAGGCAAACGCGGATCATGTCGGGGGTTGTGAGGCCATCTTGAGAGGGCTGAAGGAGTGGCATGAAGCGACGGGTACCGTACCCATTCTCGTCCATATTGTGAGTTGCTTCGTCAGCGTTCTTGGTGCTCTTGCTAACCTTGTTGGGCTGGTCCCTAGTCTGGAACCGGTGGGGTTCCATTTGATCGGTCTACCATCTGGTTCGTCGCGCTTACATGGCATGGGACCAGGGGTATTGATGGACTTTGCAAAGGGGATGTATGCGTGCGATACCATCTGGGACGATATGGATCCCAACCGGCTCGAGATGTTTCCTGACACCAAACTCCATCGCAACGTCGACCTGCTCGTCCTCGCTGCTGACAAGCAAGGTGCGTCCGTTCATCTGTGCCCCAACGCGATCTTGACGCATACATGCAGGGTACGCAAGGACTTTGCAGCCCTACGCGCCACGAAACTGATGGGCCATCACACGACAGCAACAACGCCGTCGGTGACAGACGTGCCAGTGCCTTGCCCTCGCTGTCGCCCCCGCGTTTATCCTCAGGCGGGCACAGTGAAGCAAACTGTAACCACACATCCATGGCTATCACACCCATATAATAGGTAAGATGTTGGGGATATCATCTGCAACGTTTATGACTATGACCCTGCCATCCAATGGCATCGACTGCGTGGATTTGTGGCTTTCCGTGGGTACGCTCACTGTGGCAGATCGACTGCCAGGTCTGTGCGCGAAAGTCTGACAGGATCAACCGATTCTCTTCAATGTCAGAGTGGAACGAGCTTTTACTGCGGACGACATGCTCCACTTTTGCAGCGGCATTCTGCCATTACCCCATGAGTGTTCCGTTTCGTGCCTAGTGGTTGCATGCCAGACTAGTGTAACCAATTCACGTTAGTACTCGTATGAATGTAACACACTAGACAAGGAGAAAAGAACAACGGGGTATCTGATCTATGGTCGCTAGCCATGTATACCCAATAGGCGAATCCGAGTCCAAGTCTACTACGTTCAAATACAGTTCTGAATCCGATATGTGTCTCACAAATTGTTCGTGGCGTTGTATATTGCATGGATAGATTTGCGAGGAACCACTTTCTTGAGAGCAACCACTGTATTTTCCATAGCAAAGTACATGTACAGAACACCTTACCTACTATGGGCCCTCACAGCCATTCACGACTACCCACATCTACGCAGATAAGGTTGGTCAGTCATGTCTTTGTGCCTTTAGAACCGTAGGGTAGATGCCCGGGGCTCGCGTACGATTCGTCGGACCAACGCTTCGAGTCGTGGACACGGGGAAATGAGATGGCGTCGCTAAATGGCGATGTGACAGGGGCTAAATACACGTCACCTGATCGATCGGGACGCGACGTGGACTCGCGTTCCACTTGTATCACCACCACCACCATCTCCGGCGGGCCCACAGTAAAAGTCCACATCCATGTTAGTACAACAATCGGAAACTCTCGCGAGACTGACATGTTCACTCCACAGCTCGTTCCACAGTCGTCGAGGATAAATACCTGGTAGTCGTCCCAGTCGAATCTCTCCGTTAGTTTCATCTCTTCATTCATCTGTTGCTTGTTTAACATGTCCCATAC
>JBBPMA010001172.1:0-12993 GCA_038090075.1 Xanthoconium purpureum | reverse complement strand
GTGGATGAGGAGGAGGCAATGTCGTCGTGGTTGCAGGGGCAGGAGGAACAGGCGGTGCTAATGGGGCAGGGACAGGGAGAACAGTGGGGATGTTTGAGAATGCAGGGAGGTTTGCCAGGATGCTTGATAAGCTGGTTGAGGATACTGGGAATGTTGCAGGGAAGTGTTTCCTAGGTGATGGTTGGAGTGCTGGGTTGAAGAAGGGTTTCCCTGCTGTTACTTGTTTTCTGGGAGATGGGAGCGCTGGTAGTTCAGGCAATAGACTGAGTTCAACAGGGGATAGTCTCTGGGGGATAGTCGCTAGGTCTAGGGGGTCCTGGGTGTCCTGGGGTGTTCCAGTTTCTTCCGGATCTTCAGGAGCTCAAAAAATTCCCTTAGGGTGTCGAGGAAAAATCTTGGATGGGCTAGGGTGGTCCTACTCCTGGATAGGAGGGACAAAAGGTTATTCTTGTTCTTTTGTTATGCAAGTCGACAGACTTGCGTTGAGGTCAAAGGTTTACTTACTCTGAGGAAGGTACTCACAAAGAGACACTGCGTCCTCAAAGAAGTCTCAAGGAGAGAGAAACTAGGTCACAACTTAGACGAGCTGTGGATTGCAAGACTGACACTATATTTGTGTAGAACAAGAATAAAGAGAAGGTACAGGCTATGTGGGTATTTAAGTACTACTGCTTAGGTAAGGAGAAGCCGGTAGAACAATGTGGAAGGTGGGGGACATGTGACTACTGTAAGAGAAGTAATCAGGGGAGTAGATAGTCCTGTTGACGAGACGATAAGTTAAAGAGGAAGAAGTATTGGAGAGGCGAAGACATCAAAGGTGAGTAAGTAGTTGGTCTCATCCTCATGGTAAGGAAAGAGACTAAGGTGTACTTGTTGTACGGTGCAGATGAGAAAGAAAGTATGGCATAGAAAGATAATCGTAACAGTATCTGAACCCAAGCACAGCACAAAGCCTGTATCCAGGCTTGTGCTGCGCTCTCATTCTCCCTGTCATTTCTAGATGAGGTTTTCAATCACCCATATCTCTGAAGCATGCAACTTGATGATTTGGACTCACAGTATTCACTATAGTACTTATGTGGGTCTGTGTATAGCCATGCCAAAGAGAAGGAAAAGCAAACCATAGAGGATAAGGATGAAGATGTTGAGGGTGCTGAATGCACTGTAGACAAGGGTGTTTTTGTCAGTGGTTGTTATCATGTTTAACTTGCCCTGTGGTCCAGATGTTTATCTACTCCCGCTTGTCACATATTGCCTGGATGACTCTGATGGAGACATATTAGACAACTGAAGCTCAGATGGTGGAGTGTGACTGACCAGAAAGAGCAAAGGTTGAGAAACAGGGGTGGTGTTGTACATGGTGGGTAAAGAAGTGCAAATGTGGATGTATAATAGTAAGGGAACAAGTGTCTGCATGTGGGCAAGAGTGGAGGCTACAATAAACAAAGACCAAGACCAGCATGACAAGAGACAAGTGATCAAATATCCAACATGCTTATTGAGTGGAGGAACAGGTGAGTAAATTCACATTGCATGGTGCTGAAAGAAACTTATTGGTCAGCCACCAAATTCTTTGAAAATCATGTTTGGTCGATTTTGGGGCTATATGCATGGATATGGATGGATCCACACACAGGAGGCTTGTTGCATCATGGCCAGTTTTCTGCAAAAGAACTGATGGCTGTCATTTGAGGTGTAATCCACCCCTGGTGCAGGGGTGGTATTAGAATTCAATGGTGCATGAAAAGGGGAAAGGGTACAGTAAGATAGGGCAGTTGCACCTCCACCAGCAGCCATATGTTCAAGGCAGTCCAGATCTTTGCTAGAATAGACACCATATTCTTAATGTTCTCTTGCAAAAGCAACCACATAGCCAGATATATGCTAACTGCAGAAATCATCAGTTAAAAATTTGTTCTGTGTATCAAATGCTGACATGCTACCTCATTCTTTAGTCCAATGATGGGTGGTCAACAGCCTGTTTTATCACATACACACATAGGCAGGTAGTAAATATGTATGTACAACAAAACATTCCTTTATAGATTCTCTGTATTCAGCATTGGTTTCTCTGGATTAGAAATGGACTGCCTCTCAACCATGACTAGCTCATAAGCAACATCAAAGTCATCATGAATTTCCTAAGATAGAGTAGGATTTGGAAGTCAATAGATGAAATTCTTGACATCCAAAACAGCACTCTTTGCCATGTTTTTGTTTTTTGCATGATGGGCAGTTGCATTTGGCTCAACCATCTTGTATAGATTGCAACTGTCCTCCTTCATGACACAAGCATCCACTATCCTGCTGCAAACTTCAACCTCACATGTAATGGATGCGACATGCTCTGCCTTCAGTATCAGGGAATAAGGTGTGACAGAAAGACAGTCAGCATGCCCAAACAGTCAATAATGACATACCTGAGGGTTTGTCAGACAGTGGGGAGGATCCATGAATGGAGTTGGTAAATAATAGGTAGGCACATAGAAGAGCCCAATATGAGATAGAGCATCCAGGCAGATGTACAAGCAGTCCTGATGATAAAACTGAGTGCACACAGGTAGCAGTAGGCAAGATGGTTGATCTGATGGCCCCAAGAGAGAGTGAGGAGGGTGCAGGAGGTGTCAACAACAACAGCAAAGATCCAGATGAGGCTGATGACCCACACATATCCACATAGACCCAGGCAGCAGTACCACTGCCAACAGAACTGAACATGCTGCATACAAGAGTGAGGGTGAAACAGGCTATAAGAATGAGCTGAGACATCCAGGACAAGGTTGAGAGGTTGAAAATGAGTTAAGGTGATTCAATCAAGGGAAAGAGAGGAAGCATGTTGGTATGCACACAGTTATCAATGACAGCTAATGAAAATGATCAATATGACAAAAGGGTAGTTAACAATATACCAGAGGGTCCTCCAGACTCCAGAGCTGCCTCCACCACCTGACATACCTGTGAAACAACCTGATAAACCCCTGAGCATCAGGCTTGAGGGGGAGAGTTATTTACAAGCTTTGAAGATGCATGCACCAGCAACAAAATGGACACATCTAGAGCATTAGGACACAATGTTTGCACTAGAAAGCAGCCAAAGAAGCTGCAGGACATGTTAGAATGTCAGCACAAAGTGGTCAGAGTGGGATAAGGCACCAGATTATTCAAGACAACTGAAACTAGTGACATTCAGATAACCCAACCAGGCAACATGATCAGGGATCAAGCTGGATGTCTTATACAAGCTTGCTATGGGACCAGGCATCCTGTCATATAAGGAGGTTGGACTCTTAGAAAGATGTGGTGGTTATGGGAGAGTATATATGAGGAGTGCTTTGAAGCAATGCCTAGTGGAAAAATGCAATAATACTTTGATTATAATAACTATGGGGGTATATAGTGTTGAACTATTATGTGGTACAGAGAGGAAGGCAGTATCTGGTGTCCCACTCATGTAACATGTACAAACTTCTTTTTGGTAGATTCAACAGCTGAATAAATTGTCAAACCATAACAGGGCAGCTATAACTCAGAAAGAGGGCTGGGATCAGGGTCCATTGCTGTTGTTGCAAGGTACTGGTAAGGGGGTGGGCAAGGCCATGAGGTGTGAGGCATAACATTTCTGCCACAGCATCACTGCTGTGGTGCTGTTGTTGTGAGGTAGATAAGGACAAGGGAGAGGGAGAGTGCACAGTGGGGCTGGAAAGTGGGCACAAGTGCTCAAGAATGGATAGTGGAGGTGGAAAAGGGATGGTTGCACTTGAATGAATGTGGTGGGGCCAAGTCAAAGATGCACTATATGCTATTTGACATTCTTATGTGACAACAATGCATTGTTCTATGGGTGCTCAGATTATTGATGGACCCCTGGTGACCCTATTGGAATATCCAACAGGCATTACAGCCAAAAAAGTAGATACATGCAGTTGTCACCTCATTCCTTACTACTACTCCTCCCTCTTTCATGCCTTGCTTCACATTTTCACACTGTGTTTCAGAGCCCTGACTGGCAAGGGGTGATAGTCCTTGTTCTTATTCTTGTTCTCAGTGACCTTTTTGCATTTCCACTGAAAACTGGGTGATGTCTGGGAGTAGGTCTTCCAGGCAGAGAGAGCCCTGAGACATGAGGGTTCTGTCAGGCTGTCAATAAAACTCCAAAGCACTTTGCCAATGTTTTTGTTGTTTCAAACATCATGGAATTGTTCTCAGATCCATAGATACATGTGCAAGATGGCATTTGTTATGGATTTTGTGCCCCTTGATGAGATCCCATTTTTTTCCCTAGTCCCTTGGGACGACCTCTCCCTCCTGCTCAATTCATTCCTCATCCCATATGCCATGCCACTCAACTCCTGGACCCTACCGTCCCATTCTGGATCCTCCCTATAGATTCCCTACATGATTAGGCTTCTATCCACCATGCATAGATCTCGCTGTCCTATTGGCACTCTGCCTTCCAGATACATCTGGGTCTCTTTTCATATTCATCTCAGCTCTCTATACATTCCATATCTTTCTACTCTTCTAATTCTGCAGTTCCTTTGTGACACTGAGTTCCATATTTCTTCTGGAACAGATCTCTTCTGGTCTTCCATATAACTCCCCTTTCTGCTCTTCTTGCAGCTCTCTGCTTCTCCTTTTAGACATGGAACTCCTATGGGCTTCCACTTTCCACTTATGCCACCGTTCTGTCTTGGTCTGTGCACTTCCTTGAGAGGTATACAGTATAAACCCCTCCATGTATACTGAGACTCCTCAGCTAGTTCTACACACTCACATTGTAATCTAGTCCATTTCAAGATTCTCCCCTGGTCCCTTGAGATTCCATTGCCTCACAGTTGAGGGACTACTTGTGTTCACACTTGATCTATGTGCTTCACCCAGTCAACAACCTACTTTTAGGTCCATCAAGTATCGCTCCAAGGCAATACTCTTGTCCAGGAAGGCCACGACAATAAGCCCTTGCCTGCTAGGCTATATCAATAAGACCTATTGGCTGCTTTATCAAATCTCACTAGGTGCCAGCCCTAGGAGTACTGTAGAACACTAGAAAGCAACACTTGATGTAATAGCATTGGCTTGCTCATGGAGCATATGTTCTCAAAGGATATAAAGTAGCATTCCTAGCAAGGACAAGGTGGTTAGCATCAACAGGAGTTCAGCATCATGCATCAAGCAAGACCATACCAACAAATACAAACTTGATGGGTGTGACACACTTGTGGACCTGCTTAAATGCCAAGTTAAGCTCAGGTGTTGTGGTGATATACCCAAACTTGTTCAACACATTGCCAATGTGATTTTTGAACACTTGACTTGGTTTGTCCACATGCAACAGCCATTTTTCAAGTTTGGCTGCCATGAGTAGGCCTGCTTTGGTAACAGATCACAGCAGAATACCAGCTGTGCAAGGCATTGAAGGTCATGGCCATGTCATATGTCCCACTCAATGACCTTAGCAAAAGCCACCCTCACAGTTGACATGTCACAGTTCAAGATCAGCTATCCAGTCTGCCCAATGCAAGGAAATTGCTTGCAATTTTTCTACAGGACATTAGATTGTTGGTTATTTCTCAATACCTGAGTACATTTGTGTACCTGCTGCTGTCAGACTCATTCCAAGCTGTACCCATTGAAAAATTTCTCTTTCCATAGCTGGTGGAAGGTCATGATACTCCACTGGCAATATAGCCTGAGTATTGAATGGAAAAGCACACTCCTGCAGGGGAGAAAACTAACTACATGTGATCCTCATCTCTGCAAACTGTTGCTTCCACTGCTCAGGGATTTCTAGATGCATCATCTTTTGAGTTTTGGATATCACAAACCAGAAGCTTTTCTTTGTGTGTGTCATGGTCAAGAATAAAGGAGCATCAGCATAATTAGTGTTTGAAAGTCTGGTTAAGGACTGGATAAAAGACTGGCAATTGGGTTGGACTGCAACCAATTTGGACTGGACCACAATTGCCAGTTGCCACCCTATGCTATCCAATCAGTTGCCAGTTGCACAGAGCACCTGATATAGCCAGAACTGGTCCACAACTAATTGTGACTGGTTGTGGCTAGGACTGGTTGCCAATTGGTAGATGCAACAACTACAGAAAACATAGTGACAAGTACTACATTGTAACATACTAACCACCCTGCAATTCCAACAACTCCTGATCCCTCTTCAAAAGCTCTTGAAACTTGTCCAGTTCAACATGTTCAACACACTCAACTTCAAATGAATTGATCTTGGCAGTGTCAATGATGGAGCCTTGTCAAGCATGTTTGAGGATTTGAAGGTGCTTGAACTTGTCAACACTAAGATGCAATCACTGATCCATTGCAATCTTGGCACCAGCTGAGAATAAACACTCACAGGGCACAGAGGTTGCTGGAATTGTGCAAACATTTTGAGCGATACAAGCAAGGGTCAGATAATCATTTGAGTGCTCCTAAGGTGATTCTGGGTGAGCAAACAGAAAGTGGAATGATTGGAATACACACCACCCACCACGATATAACATCTGTGGTCTTCAAGGCATTGGAAGGTAGGTCATTAAGGTACCTGTAAAGTTCCTCCTTCCAACCATCACTGTCTGCACATATTGTGTGTGTCAAATGAGGCTATGGCAATAATGGTCATAATTCAACTTCAATGGACGGTTTGCACTTGGTTTGAAATAGATGTTTATCCCACCTAGTACCCTGTTGTTGTTGGCAGCCATGTCATTGTTTGTCCAATAGTCTTCCAGGATTGCTTTAAGGATTTGCCTAGCCTCATCATGCCAATCTTTGGTGTTGAGATTGCTCACTTCACACTCTTTTTTCTGTTTTTTAGCTTCCTCTCAATGTAAGTTAGCTTATAGTAGAGATGTAGGACTATATGATTGTTCAGTATGCATCATGATATATACATGATGGTACTTACCAAGAACAAGAATGTAGACCTTTTTCTCATCAAATTTGCTATAGTACTTGCTGAGCTTTTGCAAGCCATGTGTAATGGCATCTTTGAATTGTACATATTTCTCAAGGCTGAACTTCTCTTTCCATGTGCTCTGGAGTTCTTCAAATGCAGGAATTGCATGTTAGAGGGTTGATTGTTCACCATGTGAGAAAAGATGTTGTATACCATTGGCATCAGCAATAATCAATTGAGTGTTGTTGATGCATTCCCAATCCAATGGCTTGAACATAAATGCAGTCCATGGAATATGCTTGACAGGATGTCTGGTACATCAGAGTGATGTGATTGGACCAAAGAGCTCATTGGCAGAATTGATGGATAGATTGATCAGCTGTGCTTCAGGTCAATGGTGAATTGTTGGCAAAGAATAACGAACATACCATGCATAAATCATAAGAATGGCCCAGCATTCCATCTGCTGTGCCCCACTGGATGTTGCTGTGAAAAGGAATCCTGAGAGGAGAGTCCATTCCATATCCCTTTTGAAGGTGTTCAAAGTAGGAGATATGTTGCCCAGAAGCTTGAATCTTAATGATGAGTGTGTGAATGACAGCAACAACATCCAGAGAGTCACCAAGAATGCAGTTTTGAGGCAAAGTTGGATCAAACTCCCATATTGCTGTTGTAGTTTCAATGTGGTCAATCTTGATTATGACATTCATGAAGTCAATGATTGCAAGGTTGACAATGTGTGCCAGACATGGAAGTTGATGTTGATCTGGGTCGAATGAGTAAATGCTGTTGGACTGGAGTAAGGCTTTAATGTGGTTGTATGTTATGTTATTGTTATTAGTGTTGTTAGTGGTCATGCAAACCAGATGCTTGAGAAGTGATTAGTATGAAGAATGAAACAAAAAAAGTAAATGCACCTTTGGATTCTTCACATTGAGAATTCCTGCTCACTTGCACAGGAAGACAAAGTACTGCCCAAGATTCTTGCCATTATGCACTCCAACAATGGACTTGAAAGCAACAACATTGCTGGTGAGCAACCACATTTTATCACTCTTGCACTCAATCCAATAAGCTGTGATTTCCATAAACAAGGCCTTGGTTTGATTTACTGACCAGAAATCCATTGTAGTCAAGATTCATCTGACAGTTTCCACCTAAAGTCATTTTCAGTATGTTGAAAATGTGTGCATGAGAGAATTAAATACCTAAGTCTGGTTTCAAAGACTGTCCATAAACTTGACAAAAGCATTATGAATATAGACACTGACATTGTGAGTTGATGGAAGGTTGGCAGTAGTGGATTTGGGCCACATAGCAACAAAGCAATTTCTAAATATAGCCTTGCTTGCCACTAGTAAGCTCTAGTAAACACATGGTTTCAGTGTTGGTATACAAGCTGTGTATGCCAAATCTGTTGTTACCTGGTCATCACAAACCACAAACTCTGCAACTGCTTTCAAGATATCCTGTTGCAAAACCTCCTTAGGCATGGCTCTCTGGAACACATCATTTAATTTCTGCTAACCACCTTTCAACAGCTTTTTCATATTCACTTTCACAATCTTCCATGGAATTGCATGGTGGTGTTCAGTCAGCCCCAATTCTCGACAACATTCCTTGTACAATGCATAATGGCCCCAGATATGCTGGCGACACAACAAATTTGAGCCAATGTGGAATGCTCTCTGCTTGGTATGTTTCTGAATGTACCTTTCATCATCCCTTTCAAATATATGTGAGTACATCAACTACACAACAATCTTTGTCTCACTTACTTGCACACATTGCACCATCCTTTCTTCAGCTTCTCAACTTTCCCATTTGTATGGCACAACTTGACTGTGCAAAGATCAGAAAAGATCATATATATATTCTCCACATGTTGTTTTTTGATGGGACACTTATTGGCAATGGAGGTTTCATTGTCACTCCAATTCTGTAATTGATATAGGCACTCCAAATCACAATCAATCAACTGGCACCTACACTTTCTGGCCAAGTATTGATGCTGGAAGATCTCAAGGACATCAACTCAATGGCATTATCTTTACTGTCAGACAGAGGCACCTCCTCAACTCTAGATTGTGCCAATTGACCCAATTGACCAGAGGCAATGGAATGGAAACAGGAGTGACAGTCATGGGAATGAAACTTTGCTGTTCCATACAGATGTTGGGTTATAACTGGTGAGCCATTGTCTGAGTCTTCCTCACCCTTATCTGACTTGAATTGCCAGTGTTGTGGAGATAAGGATTCATTGTCACTTGTTGCAACTTGTCTCCACTTTTTTGGGTTTGTGTTCTGATTTTGCTATAAGTGAGACTTTGTTTCTTTCATTGATGTGACCTTTTCAGTTGGTTGTCACATGTGGTCAGATCATCAAATGTCTGAAGCCATGATGTAGGTTGGGGTAGAGAGACTTGATAGCTGGTAGTGTACTCTACTTGTATTTCAATTACAGCATGTTCTGCATGATGTACATAGCCTCTTTGCCATGTGGCAGCAGTGGCCATTGAACCAGTTTAAACTAATCCATCAGCAGTTGGCAACTGGTTGTCTAAATGACTGGTCACAACCAATCACAACCAATGCTGCAATCAATCAAGACTGGTCTTAATCAGTTTCAGTTTTGGTTGTGATCAACTTGGAATTTTTGAAGACTGGTCTGGGTCTGGTTGTGCCCAAAAAGGCAAAAAAAACTGGACCAGACTGGACTTTAAAACACTAAGTGTGATGCAACAAACTTAGGGCATTGCATGCACAAGGTATTTACTGTTACATGAGTTAACAGACTTGTGTCAAGGGCAAAGGTTTTACTTACTCTGAGGGAGGTACTCACTAAAAGACACTGTGTCCTCAAAGAAGTCTCAGGATAAAGGAAGCAAGGTTGCAAAAGACTAAGTCACAACCAGACAAGTTGTGGATCGCAAAACTGACACTGTAATTGTGCAGAACAAGAGTGAGAGTAAGATACAGGCTGAGTGGGTATTTAAGTACTACAGATTACCTAATGGGAATGTCATAGAACTCTAAGGAATAATAGGAACATGTGACTGTTGTGAGAGAAACAGTCAGGGAAGAAGACAGTCTTGTAAGGAAGAGAGATAGATATCAAAGAGAAAGAAATATTGGAGAGGCATGGGCATCAAAGATAAGTAAGTGGTTGGTCTCCACCTCAAGATAAGGGAATAGGTGTCTCTGTACTGTGTGGATGAGGAAGAAAGTATGACAGAGAAAAAGTATTGTAACATTTACAATAGGAGCGGTTGATCAGAGAGGCAAGGCAGATATAGGAACACCAAACCATTAAGGAACTTTTGTATTGATGTTAACCTCTGCTTGCTGTTGACACACACTCTCACAATCTCCCCCTCATCATCCTTTTGAACTGCAAATGTGACAGGTGGCATGTAAAAATTGCAAAAAATTGAATCAATCAGCCTAATTTGCTTGCTCTTAGGCCAACAACATCTGTGAGCAGGCCCTGTGAAGATCTACATGGGTAGTGGCAGTAATGCAGGGTATACCTTGTTGGT
Organism: Xanthoconium purpureum; assembly: GCA_038090075.1. Lineage (NCBI taxonomy): Eukaryota > Fungi > Basidiomycota > Agaricomycetes > Boletales > Boletaceae > Xanthoconium > Xanthoconium purpureum. The sequence goes on along the minus strand of JBBPMA010001172.1, from coordinate 2,550 downwards.
AGCTGGAGTTGAGATTAATATACCCCTTATGTATAAAGGCTGCAGTATGTCAGAGAGATGGTAGTCAAAGAAAGGCTTGGCATGCTTATTGTGAAGCTCTTGGGCATTGTAGTTCATTGTGGAGGGAGATGTCAATGCATTGCTTATTTGAAATGCATTAGAATCTGGATTTTTGTCGTTCAAGCTGAATTCCTGGCCAAGCTTGCCTTTATCCTTATCCTGGCTGTTGCTTTTGTCAGCCATATTCATGATGAGGATGTGAGCTGTGTTGGTGAGGTTGGTGTTTGGGTCAACTAAGGAAGAGCCCTGTTCTGAGTTGAATAGGATGCTGTGCTGTTAATGAGATCCTGGGAGAGCAAATGAATAGAAAATAGCTTACTTGGAGTCCTCCTCCTTCTTCTTGACCTTGAGGGAAGTATAGAACTTTACTCCCCTGCACTTCATAAGCAGAGGGAGCTCAGACACTGGGCCAGTTATTGTAGCACAGTGTTTCCAAAAACAAACTGTTGGACTTACTTGTTGACAATTTTCCATTGAAGGGTAGATAGTGGGACAACAAAACACTCCAACAGTAAATGTGGCTGGGATATGGAAGTGTTGAGTCCACACTAGCAAGCATAATCCATCACTTGCCACCCTTATATAGCCACCACAGTTCAATTTCAACCCTTTTCCCACAACATACTCTTCACACAGATCCCCTGCATCTTTCAACACCTGTGCACATGGGGACTTGGATGGAGCATGTTATGTCAAGCATTGCTTTCTAGAGTTCCACAATGGAAAGTGGCCAATAGGTCTTATTGATGTAGCCTAGCAGGCAAGAACTCATTGAAGTGGCCTTCCTGGACAAGAGTATTGCCTTGAAGTGATACTTGACAGACCTTAGAAAAGGTTGGCAGTCTGGGCAAAGCACACAGATTTAGGTGTGAACGTGAGTATCCTCTCAATGGTGGGATGGACTGAGTTTCAAGGAACCAGTGAAGGAGCCTTGAAATGGACTAGATTACAATGCGAATGCATAGAACTAGCTGGGAAATCCCAGCATACATGTGTTACAGATTTCGTGCCCTTCGATGAAATCCCCTCTTTTTCCCTAGCCCCTTGGGATGATCTCTTTCTTTCCCTTAGTGATTTCCTTGTCCCCTACACTGCCCTGCTTGATGGCTGGACTCCACTGTCCCATTCCAGATTCTCTTTCTAGATTCCCCGCATGGTTAGGCTTCTATCTGCTGTGCATAGATCTTGCTGTCCCATTGGCCTTCTGCCTTCTGGATACATCTTGGTCTCTTTCCACTTTCGACCTGATCTTCCATATGTTCTATATTCTTTCTGCTCTTCTCTTTCCACAGTTTCTTTGTGACATGGAGCTCCATATCCTTTCTGGAATGGACCTCATCCAGTCTCCCATATAACTCCCTTTCTGCTTTTCTCGTGGCTCTTTGCTTCTCCTTTTAGACATGGAACCCCTTCAGGCTTCCGCTTTCCTCTTATGCCTCCATTCCATCCTGATCCATGCGCTTCCCTTAGAAGTATATAAACCCCTCCATGTACACTGGGACTCCCCAGCTAGTTCCACGCATTCACGTTGTAATCTAGTCCATTCCAAGGTCCCTCCCAGTTTATTGAGACCCAGTCACCTCACAGTTGAGGGACTCCAGACATTCATTAAGTATCGCTTCAAGCTTTACTCTTGTCCAGGAAGGCTACAACAATAAGTCCTTGCCTGCTAGGCTACATCAATAAGACCTATAGGCTGCCTTATCAAGTTTCACTATGTGGTAGTCCTAGAAGCACCAGTGGAACACTAGAGAGCAACGCTCAACGTAACAACATGGAGGGGTTTATATATCTCTAAAGCACACAGATCAAAATGGAAAGATAACATAAATGGAAAACAGAGGTCCATAGAGGCTCCATGTCTAGAAGAAAAGGTGAAGAGCCATAAGAAGAATAGAAAGAGAAGACATGGAAGACTGGGTGAGAGCCATTCCAGCAGGGATACTGAACTCCATGTTGCAAGAGAAATGTGGAATTAGAAGAGCAAAAGAAAAACCAAATGTATGGAAGATTGAGACATATCCAGAAGGTGGAGTGTCAATGGGACAGCGAGATCTATGCATGGCAGATAGAAGCCTAATCATACAGGAAATCTAGAAAGAGAAACTGGATCTGGACAGGGGTGTCCAGGCATTGAGTGGCACAGCATATGGGACAAGGTAGTTTTCAAGAGAAATGGAGAGGTTGTTGAATAGAGCTAGGGAAAAAGAGGGGGTCTCCTCTAGGGGCATGAAATCTATAACAGAGCATCACCAGTGGATAGTGTTCAGTTAAATAGGAATTCCATTGAATGTAAATTTGCCCCATTGCCTACTTAACCTATGTTGACTTACATTAATTAACAGCAAGCCAAATTAATGCTAATTTACAGGTGAAATATTGAATTTCACAGTCAAGTAAGTTAAAAGTGGAGGTGAGTTACTAGTTCATTGTTGTCAGGGAGGAAATAATGGTAAGGGCAAGTTATCACTGTCAGAGAGAGGGTGAGGG